>JAODUE010002854.1:0-11508 GCA_027564755.1 Amblyopsis hoosieri
TGGCAGTATCTCTGCTCCACTTTGACCGATTCATGCCAAACTTGTCGGGTGAGCTGGCGGGGGTGCCCCGAGGTTGGTGGGCGGCTTTGGTGCCGCTGCGGTTTCTGATTGGGCTAGGCCCGTCCATGGCTGCTTGCAGCTATATTTGATGTTAATGCTGGGTGTTAATTATTGGTGTTAATGTAATATTGACACAGACACTAACCACACCTACATTTTCCAAATCCAAAATACATTTTCGCAATTTTGCCTGCATTCGCTTGGTTTGCCTTTTGCTGACTGCTTGTGGGTGTGCATTTTGTTTTTGTGTATTGGCTTTTTGAAAACTTCCATCCATTGTTTTAGAAGCATGTATACACAATACGTTTTTCTACTTGTGACAGCATTAACATGAGTGATATTCTGTAATTATTGTCAGATAACAGATTTTTTTAAACCCACCATAAACACCTTTCACCAACCAGCTTGAGGCTGTCATGTATACACAAATCTAAACTGACCAGGAGATGGACCATGAATGTGGGCATTGCAGAAGGTAACACACACAAACTCAGTTTCCTGGTTTGTAGTCTGTGTGAGTGGTTGTTGCTCATGCATAACATGCATGCAACAAGCGGTTTTCACAAGAGCAGTTGTTTTGTGATAAGAAAATATGTAGGAGCAGTTTGTAGTTATTATTTGATACATTGTGCAAAACCAGCTGGATAGACAAATGTATGTGGTTATCAAAGTCTCCTCCATTTCATCCTGCCTCACTAAGAAAACTACAGCCAACTGCAGCCCTGTGGCATCAACCACAGGGCTGCGAATTCAGCTGCCCAAGTTACCTAGATGAAGTAAAGATGCGATATTGCTTCGCCACAGGAAGCAAAATGTTCTCCCACCTTTGCTCGCATAGAATGAAAGTAAATTAAGGGACCATACCCTAAAATTTGACCAACATGGATGCCCATCTCTCCACGCCTCACTGTTTGTGCCATGTTGTGTTTGTGTCTGCCGTTTGGCTTGGTTCTCGTCTCTTCACCTCTGTTCTTGTCAGTGTTCATGCCTGTGTCTCACTCCCTGGTTTCTTAGTTGATTACTATCATGTCACCTGTGTGGTCCTCCCAATTGTTTCCTCTTGTAATCAGTACTTGTATATTTTCTTTTCTCATGCATCCTGAGCCTGTTTGTATTATTACCTGCCTGCCCGTCTGTGTTGCTTTCCCTGGATTATGCCTCAGTTTTATGGAATCTACTGCCTGTTTGTCAATCGCCTGACCATTTCCTGTTCATTTTGTTGTCCCTGCCTGCCAAATTAAACCTCATTATTTAGTTTGCTCTCATGTCTGCGTTTTGGTTCATCAGCCCCCCAGTGTAAACATTTTTATAGTCTGAAAAATACCATAATTTGAAATTATTTCAGCAATGGTTAGGTTGCATTTATTTCTGAACTTTCAAGGAAGACAGTTTCCACAAGAAACTATAGCTAGTGTTAAATACATTTTAAATTAACACTGATTTTGACCACAAGAAACTATAGCTAGTGTTAAATACATTCTAAATTAACACTGGTGGTGACCAGAAACAACTCTATCTAGTGTTGAACATTCTAAGTAAATGAACACTGATAGTGGCATTAAATAACTAAGAACTAGTTTTAAATGTACACATTAAAAGTGTTACAAAATAACACTAACAGTGCTAAGATTTTAACACCATAAAAGTGTTACAAAATAACACTAACATTATTAATATTACACTGTTAGTGTAATATTACACTTTCATAGTGTATGACACTTTGAAAGTGTTAAAATATTAACACTTTAAAAAGTGTAAAATTAACTGAAAATAGTGTGGACCTTTAGAAACATTGGCCCGGTGTTGTTTTTAACACTCTGAATTAAATTAACAGCAATCATTTTGATGTGTGATAGGCCTAGACGATATGGCCAAAATGTATATAACAATATATTTCTATATTTCGGTCGATACAATATAATTCCGATATCGAAATGAACATAAGCCTCAGAAAAACTGCTTAAAACACCCACAACGGAGTACTTACAAACGTCTGAAAAATGCATTTGCCAAGTCTATGAAATCTTCTATAAAACTTTAACATTTTAGAAATAAAAAAGGTACAAATAAATGTTCACCTTTTAGCCTTCATACAAACACGAAATGTGAAATCACACTCAAAATAAATAAACAAAACCCTCAACTGTGTCTTTCTGTTAGTACATTATTTACCTATAATTAAAGAAGGCTAAATTTATACCACCAGTAGCGGTTGTGACTGGCTCTGGAAAGAACTAGCAGATTAACAGAATTTGTGTTAGTGGAGGAAGCTGTCATAATATGTAATATTAAGCCTTTCTGATACATTTGCTGTTAGGTGAGAGAGTTAATACAATTGTCTGGTATGTGAAAACAGCCCACTACTGTTTGGCACTGGCTGCGTGTCTAGTGTAAGTCATCAATGCACGTAGTTCGCCTGGAATACAACTGACTTCTGCGCCCGTCATTAAGCTTATCAAAATACCGGAAATAAGTTTAATAATCATATCACCGTTATTGAAAAAAATGATATTGCGGTATATATTGATATTAAATTTTTGTCCAGCCCTAATCTATGATATTGAATAATCACTATCTCATGTCACACTGAATGTTTATTCTATCAGTGGTAAAGTTACAGTTGTCAATTGGCCATAGGTTTACTTACTTTCTTCCATTATCATGTCTTTGAGGCTCTGGATGTCCTCCCTCGTGGCATCTGCAGTCTCCTTTACATCATCCAACACTGAAAATAGACAAAATCTGTACTTTAAAGCAACAACATAATCGGTCAAAACTACTTTGTTAAAGGGGACATATTATGCAAATTTTTAACTTTCATAATTAGATTTATTGTTGTCTACTAGAATAGGTTTACGTAACAAATTGTCAGATCTCTGACCCTATCTGTTTTGATAGAGGAACCCGTCAAGGGTGCCCATTGTCCCCATATCTGTTCGCTCTTGCCATAGAGCCTTCCCAGATAGCAAGAGGATCTGCACAGATCCGGGGCAGGCCCGCTTTCGAGTCTGCACGTCCGCCGAAATGCCATCATGGGCACGCGTTAGCTTAACCAATGGCACAGTGGCAATACTTTTTTTTTTCTATTATCTTATAAAAAAATATATATATATATTTTGTTTTTAAGTAGGCTACACGCTTATCCGGTTATTATAGTTCGATGTCTTATAATCCGCATGAGAAATTTACCTACATTACGTTATGACTTCCACAGACATTGCAGTTGCGCAACTTAGTTTGATTGATCCACCCACATACAGCAAACATTAGCCTCTGATTGGCTACTGTACCGTAGTAGCCGAGTACTCCGCTAGATCCGGAGCGGGATCAGTAGCATGTCTGCAATGGCAGGTTTGCTAGCTAAGAAAGTTAAAGTAGTAAATGTTCGGGCATTTCAGCCCTCCTGGACACAAGAATGGGGTTTTGTGTTACAGAAGGACCATGCTGCGTGTACTTTATATCTTGAAAATGTTGTTTGCCGAACATTAACGCCATTTTGAGACCAAGCATGAGAAAACATTCAAGGATGGGGCAGAGAAGTAACCCGACATGCCAGATGGATTGTTGTTCACAACAATCTCGCGGCAAAATTGAAACTATTGATGCAATCATATAGCTAAAATGGGAACTGTAATTTGTAACCACACAAGATTAAAAAATATTCATATTTACATTTATTTCTGATGAACAAGATTAATTATTTCAAATCAGATATTTCATGACGTTCTTGTATTATTCTCATTTTTATGCTTGTTATCTAAATTTATAACTAGATATACTAAAACCCAAATTGGTGTAATTTTGGTATAATTGATTTGTATTCAGATGTGGATGTTTTTCATGGATGGCATTTTATACAGTTATATAATTAGAATATCCTGAGTATGGAAGAAAACATAATTTTTTTTTATGAAATGTTGCTATTCATGGTACCTATAGCTGGAATAAAATGACAGATTCCTTATTTGATTTGATGGGAAAAAGAACCAGGCCGGGTCTTGTTCAGGTCAGCGATCCTCAACCGTTTCGGATCCGTTCACCGTGCAAGTGGACTCCTATACGGACCCGTTTTGCGGACCTGTTACGGAACCTATGGTACATCCGGGGCGGATCAATCGCGGGTTACTTTTGCTATATGGGTTTAGCTATTAAGATAAAGTCACATAGTATACTATCAGGAATATGTTTTGGAGAAGGATTTATATAGTTATATCGCTGTATGCAGATGATATCATTGCCAACTCTATTGGAAATATTAGAACAATATAGATTTATATCTGGGTTTAAAGTCAACTGGGAGAAAACTGAAATAATCTCTAATTTTGATAGTGCTGATTGCAGAGACAGTTTCAATGGAAGTGGTGCCAGAAATAAATTATATAAAGTATTTGGGCGTGCTGATCTAAAAAATGTTGAATGAAATGTATGAGATTAATTATAGACCAGTATTGGGGGACATAGAGGCAGATCTTAAACGATGGCAAACGCTCTCAATATATTTAATTGGCCGGGTGAATATATTAAAAATTTATATTTTACCTAGGCTTAGTTACTTATTTCACATGCTGCCAGTACAGGTTCCTGGATTTGTTTCTAAGAAAATCCAATGCTTATTTTCCAAGGGCTAGGGGCTTGTAACCTGACATGCCAGAGGAATTGTTGTCCATCTGGGGAGCCGTACATTGAAACAATTTGTGAATAGCTGTACTCTCTATCATCTGGTCGTTTTCGCTGTCGGCAGCAAGGTCGGCACACCTAAACCACACCCATATAGCTCTAAACACGATGCTGATTGGAAAATCAAGCCCGCATAGTTATAAACGCAACGCTGATTGGAAAGTTCAGTTGCTACTCGGACACATTCAAAATGATTCCGAGGCTTTCCAGACTGATTCTCACGCTGAAATTAAATCTTGCGAGAATTGAAGCTTGCGAGATCAGGATGGTCTCGCGAGGCTATGGGGCTAATATTAAAATATACTATTGGGCAGCACAATTAAGGAAACTTAGAAAATGGTAAGAAAAGTAGTGTGCCTGGGTTAAAATAGGAAGTAATGTCTCACCTTTCAATTAAAATTATCCCCTTTATTGTGGGATGAAAAATGTGAAAAAAAATCTGTTAATCCATTTATATTCGGTGAGAATCTGGGATTGTGCTCATACATTTTTTAAATGAAACATGTCTCTTTTCAACTTTCTCCCCTATATGGAAGTGTGTATAGCAGGCAGTGCACTACCTGCTATATTTAGTGATGGTGCCTTTAAATTGTGGGCAGAGAAGGGCATTTGAACATTTGCTCATCTTTATGATAAAGGGGTACTTCTTTCATTTAATCAGATCCAGTGAAAATATGGGGTACATAGTTCACTTTATTTTTTATATTTGTAAGTAAAAAACTTTATTCAGACAACACAGTAAATGTTGTGTAAACCAAAACTATCTGTGATAGAGACAGTATCTGTTATTTTTTGTTATCAAATACATTTTTGTTATCTTGCATTTATTTATGGCTGTAAAGAAATGTATAGCTGTTAATTGGAAGGCCTGTACTCCGCCAACATTGTCTCAGTGGAAAGCAGAGCTGGAAAGCTATATATCACTAAAGGAAAGCTGGACATATATTTTCGACACCTTATGAGGTTCTGTGTGTCAGGGTTGAGGCTGGTGAGACACAAGAAAGGAGTAGGAGGTAGGACACAGAGCAGCCGACACAACTTTAATCAAAAGCCAAAAAGGTAACTCAGAAAAAAAACTGGAGACCGGGGACACCGTCACGGCAGGGTAACAGAACAGACGAGCCAACATCAGAACAAAGGAACATACATACTAAATACACCAGGGCTGAAGACAAGAGGACACACCTGGGAGGGAGTACACAGGCGGAAGGGATGAACAATATTGGTGCAACGGATCACAAATCTCACAGATTGGATTGTGTCACGATTTTTGAGCCACGGATCGGATCATTTTTTGGATCAGCAGACTGTATGCATATATTTAAAAATACTGATAAACTTTGCTTTCCATGTATTTAAAGTATCTCTTTATGACTTCTCGCATGGTTTGTGGGCTCCACACACACAGACACTCACTAACATGCACAGGTGGCTGGACCAGCCATCAAAACAGAGGAGCTGGGAAAACAACACACAGAGGGAGTGTGATGTCTCTCCTGCTTCTAACAGTAGACGAAACAGCATAGCCCGTTATGAATGCATTTCTATCACAGCGTTAACAAATGCTTTGTAGGAGGGCAGCGCATAACATGTTTTGCGTTGTCTTGGAATCAGGGAAATTCATTTTATAACAAGGCTGTAGCCTATCAAGTGCAGCTATTGTGATTCTTCGTGGTGTGAAATACAGAAACTCTCTTCGTAGCAGTTTTACCTGGTCTCATTAAATGGTACATTTACCTGACAAACTCCAAGGCTTAAGTTTTTGTTATTCTAGATCTCACTTTAATTGACACCAACTTGCCAGCTTTCCAAATCAGGCTTCCCACAGTGTCAGGATTTGTGGGCGGGTAGACCCAATAGCACGACAGCAGGGAAGTTTTCAAATGAACTTTACATTTTACATTTGAACATTAAAATTCAGACAGGAACAGTAGTACGGACAGGCAACGAGAAAATAAATGACAACCGTAGATAACTGACAATGAACCGACAAAAACAAGGCATAACTCAAGAGCTTGTAAACAAAGACACAACAAAGGCCATTGGACAGAACGTAACAATGGAGCAGGTGAAACTAATACACAAACAACAAGGGGCAGGCAAGCACGGGACGAGACGGACCAACAGAACACAGGGAATTAGATGGGCTGTGGAAGACAGCAGACAGAATCAAAACCAAAATACAGGGCAACGGGGGGCGGACCGTGACACACAGATCCCGAAGTCGAAGACGTCAACACGGAAATGTTGTTTGTAATTTAATCTGTCCATTGTTTGTGCCAAAGCGGGGGGGAAAAGAGCACGAATTGTCAGCCTATCTTAGTACTGTAGATACATGTCTGGTTATCAAAACATAACACCTGTCCCTACACATGATTCCGGGGCTGTGTGACAAAGCTGCTGCCGTGTTTATATTGACACGAACAACAAAGAACCCCATTCTGCCTCCCGTATCCTTTAGTGTAGTCTGAACGGCGAGGCGGAATAAATGCGCAATATTAACATCTTGAAAACACTGTTGAAAATAAACCATATGTAGTTCAAACTAGGGATGTGCGTCATGTATTATCAAATGAGAGCAGATACTTCCGTGCGTTGAATAACTAACGGTTGCTAATCAAACTAATCTGGATTCAAAACCTATCTGCTTTCAATTTAACCATACAGTACAACTATGGTACACTTAATTTAATGAAAAATACAAAATTATGAAATTGTGATGTTTGTAAGCTAGGCTATAAGAACGGTAAGTTATAATTAGCTAAGACTTTTTAACAAGAAAGCCAATACAGTATACAATATAGTCATACCGAATCAATATAAAGTAAGATTTTCATAATGCTCTCGTCTTTCCGTCCCGCTGCCTGTGAATAACGGAGCGGTTTTGGCTATTGTTGTACCATAGGTGTGGGGGGTGGGGGGGTGAACGGTGGCTTGTTTAAATTAAAGCAACAGTCACTGAAAACAGCGTTATCTAAGGGTTGTGGTGGTGATGGTTTTATTACACATGATCTATGTGGTATTTTCACCTAAGCTTGTCAACTACATTGAATTGAGTAGTCATGGAACTGTGTCAACAAGGGAAAAGGGGCATGAAATGACTCCTTTAATAACTGGTCAACCAGACCAAACGAAATGAGGCACCACTAGCTGTCTTTATCAGGCCATAGCCATAGCCCAATATTCGGTCGCGCTTCACTCCGGCCACTAACAAATTCCATTACTGAAATCATCCTGAATTCCAAATCTTCTACCTGCTAACTTGATCCCATGCCCACTAGCCTCATAAAAACATGCCTTCCCTCCATCTCTCGCCTGCTCACTAAATTAACTCCTCTCTTGCCACCGGCTTCGTACCCCCCACCCTGAATATTGCAGCCATGACACCCACACAACCACAAAAAAACAAATGCTGCAATGACCTGAACAACTTCCGCCCCATCTCCAACCTTCCTTTCCTCTATAAAACACTTGAGAGGGTGGTGGCCTCCCAACTTCTCAATCATCTAAATTCCAATAACCTATTTGAACCATTTTAGTCTGGATTCCATCCCAAACACAGTACTGAACCAGCGCTAGTAAAAATCACCAATGACCTCCTCCGTGCAGCTGACTCCGGCCTGACAGCCTCCTATCCATCCTCATCCTTCGCCACCTGATTGCAGCCGTTGACACTATCTCCCACCCATTCCTCCTGGAACGTCTGGCTAGCATTGGCATTGCAGGAGTCACACTATCCTGGTTCTCATCCTCCAAATTAAATCCTGCAGATCAAGATGTGAGGCCGTCTCACTGGGTGTCCATAAAGGCTCGGTCCTGGGTTCTTAATTGGCTTCCTGTAAAATTCTGTATCAACTTCAAGACTCTCTTGTACAAGGCCCTTCACAATCTGGCTCCCTCCTACTTCTCTGACCTTCTCCTTGCATATACTCTCTCCCAATCTCTCCGCTCCTCCTCTAAAGGGCGTCTGGTTACCTCCCCATTTCTCATCTCCACCATGGGGGCTCGGGTCTTCAGCTGCTCTGCCCCCAGACTTTGGAACGCCCTTTCCCTGTACATACGACATGCTACCTCAGTCACCTCCTTTGCTAAACTTTTAAAACCTATCTCTTTAAAGTTGCCTATAACATTTAACCCTTTGTTCCACTCTCTTGCCTATTTGCCCTCACAATAAGCATAGATTATTATTTTATTTTGTATATATTTCCCAAATATTTTTGATTTAATTCTATATTGTTTCTAAAATATATATTCCTTTGTCCAATACTTTTCTATATATCTTAAGAAAATGTTTTATATTGAGCTTTATATTTGAAGATGTCCTTTATTGTTTTGAAAAGCATCCTGACAAACAATTAAATGTATTGTTATTTTTAAAAGAAAAAAAAAAAGAAAACCATTATAGGTCACTCTAATATTGGACTATTTAAGGCTTGCTTGCTTCACTTTCAAGAAACAGAAGCAATTAATACTCACATTTTCATAGCTCTGAACGATCAGCCTTTCTGTCTGCTTCATTCTCAGCCTGCCATTTTGAGCTTTCAAACACCTTGTGCAGCGTATCTCCATATGCTACCTGCAGGCCCAGTGACAGGTCCTGGTAAGCATTAAAGAGACGGTCATTCACATCACAAAACTCCTCTCCGTCTTGATGGGCCCTCCTAATGTGCTTGAGTAAATTGGAACTAGTGTACTTTCTGATCAGATCTTCAGCTAATGATAGTGTGTGCTTGAATTCCTTGAGGCCGCTCTCCACTTCTGCAGAGTTTAAATCATGACTTCGCTTTTGGATGGCCCTCACCAGAGTTTCCAGTGCTTTTACTCGGACGGCCACACGATCGCAGCGTTCCTTGTTTGCCTTCACTTGTTTACAGAGCTGGTAAATACCTGATGCGATGCTCAAGATAGGATCTATGTAATCCATGACCAGTGAACTGAAGGAGAAATAATAAAAGAGAATTAGGTTTTATGACATACAACTTTAACTCATATTTTAAATTTAACATATAAGTGCTCTATAAAATTAAATAATTTGCCATGTCCAAATGTAATGTTTATATTCCTAGATTCCATGTCTTTAAAAAAAAAAGAATAATCCTGGAACCATATTCTCAGAAACTGTAAACAAATAGTTATTAAAGATGCCCGGCTAGTCATGAAAATGTTGCAGTGTAGTCATAGTTTAGGTGTGACGATAACCGACAGTGATAGAAACAATCACCGTCAATTAATCCAATAACATTTTCACAATATTCCGAAATGCATTTGAAAATTAATATGGCAGCATTGTTCAGCACTGTTGCATGGCTGTAGGACAATCAGGGCCAATGTTGTCAAACTCAATCACAGAGAGGGCCAAAATTTAGAATTGGGACCATGTCGAGAGCCAAACATAGTTATAATTATATTCTCATGTCAGTGTTCACTAAAACCTTTGCATCTCAGTTTCCATAGCAGATGGAGAAACATTAAATAAAAAGCATTTGAGTTCTAACATTGGGCTTTTATTGGAAATAATTAGCCGGTGCCATAATCACCATTCACATTAATAGAAAATCTATAAAATTAAAAAATACACAAAGTAGGCTAAACATTTCTCAACATACTGGTTTTCTAGCTTGGTTATTATCCATTTTGTACGTATCATCGTTATAATCACCATTGTCATTTATTACCATAATTATTATTACGGACGGAGTTTGGCTTTATTGTTGGTAGGCAATATTTCCCCATTTTCCAGTCACCGTGAAATCGGCCAAATTTGCTGTAATGTAATAATTTTCCTCAAACATGTATCTTACCCAGTGAGCTCTGCATGTCCTCAACTGCTGTAGGCTGCGTAATTGTCACTCCCCTCGCGCATATTAGATCTCCAGCCTTTTAGCAATATAGCTTTGGAAACTTTTTTGCGGTCCACACAAACGCTAACAGTGAATAATAATAATGCATTAAGCTTCCTTGTTTCAATCTGTTTTAAAGGGAGAATCACACATACTTTTTGCGATAAACTAGTTGGAATTGTGCCAACGGAAATTCAAAATGTTCAACTGTCTCATGGTTCATGGAGAGGCAAAACCTATGGCAAAATAGTTCGAGGAAATGCTTGGTGGGAAATTTTAATATATATATATACACAAAAATTGACAATAGTCAATAAATGCACAGATTTACATTTAAAATATAATTTAGTGTACTTTTAGTATTTAGGCTAACTTTCAGGAACTATTTTGAGGCTCCGTTGCTGTGAAAAAAAAAATGGTCCATTGGAGTGGAGACTCTCTCTATACATGGCTCTGGTTTATACGCAACGGTGCGTGTGGCGCTTGCCAAAAATGTGGGCGCAGCCTGCCTGGTGTTGTTGGTCCTGCTCGTCTGTTGTTGGGTCTTCTTCATATAATATAATGCAGATGGCCTGCAGAATGGCCAGAAAGAATAGATCGGGAGCGATTGGGACAGAGCAATGATTGCAAACCACAGTTGTGAATATTTTCAGAATAGTCATTGCCTAGTTGCCATGCTTAACCGCTAAATACATCAGAATTCTAACATAAATTTGCCTATTTCTGTTGTGAGTATGTTGAGGCCTACATTTCAGGGAAAAGATGCAGCTGGTCAGCATGCTCGCTGTTGCAGTGCATTCTGGGACTTGTATCAGCAGTGTGCGTCACTCATATACTGACGGGCCAGTTATGATATTCAGTGTTGCCAACTTAGCGACTTTGTCGCTATATTTAGCGAGTTTTCAGACCCCTCTAGCGACTCTTTTTCAAA
>JAODUE010002855.1:0-11505 GCA_027564755.1 Amblyopsis hoosieri
TGTCTAAAGCCGAATTTGAGATGATCATCCATGCTTTTATTTAATCTAGGTTAGATTATTGCAACAGTCTTTTTACTCTCAATAAGAAACAGCTTTATCGCCTCCAGATTTTTCAAAACTCTGCTGCAAGGCTTTTAACACGCACTAGAAAAAGGCCACATATCACACCTGTTTTAGCTTCACTTCACTGGTTACCAGTGCAATTTAGAATGCATTTTAACATTTTGGTTCTTACTTTTAGAGCCCTACAAGGAGAAGCGCCACTTTACATCTCTGACCTGATACAGCTGTGCACGCTCCTCTCGTAATCTTAGATCAACAGGTCAGAGATTTTTAATTGTTCCCCATACCCATTTTAAAACTAGAGGGGACCGTTCTTTTCAAGCAGTGGCACCTAGGTTGTGGAATGCTTTGCCCCCTTCCCTACACTGCTTGGATTCGGTGGAAACTTTTGAAACACAACTGAAAACTCTTTTATTTAAAGAGGCTTTTAGTTAGACTGTAGGGTGGTGAGGCCGGTCCAACGTGTATTTTTGTTTATTTGCTTTTGTTTGGTTATTTATTTGTCATGTGCTGTTATGTATTTACTATTGTTGTATTTTATTCTACAATTGTGAAGCACTTTGATTTTTATCTGTGAAATGTGCTATATAAATACATTTTACTTACTTACTATGGCAAAGCCCCATCTTAAAACGGCCACAAGGAATATTGCTGCTGACGTCATGTCCTCTGCAATGTCACGAGTGACAAGAGATAACGAAGAGCAATCAGGATCAGGGCTTGTAATGTTTTCGCAATGCCCAATTAAGAGACCCCCTGGAACAAGACTGATTTCTGCCACCCCGGTTAAAAAACGCTGCAGACGCCCTGCAAAATCAGTCAAGGCCCGCGGATGTAAGAAACTGACGTCTAAGCTCGCAGGCAACATATTTTAATTCACCATGGTGTTGCTCCATCACAAATCTATAGAGTGCACAAAATCTGAGCTTGACCTTTTTACCGCTCCTATGACTCAACTATCGCTGGAAAAATCGACGTACGTCGAATTTATGCCTTTATCTGCTATTGCAGAAGGATCTTCGCTAGAGTTTTTTATCCAATGCGACGGGGATCTATATCTAGATTTGAATTCTACACTTTTATTTCTCCCACTGAAAATTGTTAATGCGGACGGGAGCAATCTAGCAAATGACGCAAGAGTCGGTATCATTAATTATCCCATCAGCACAATATTTTCAATGCGACGTTTGTTTGGGTGATAGGCTCATCAGCCAGTCCACAGCAACTCATCCTTGCAGAGCCATGATGGAGTCTCTCCTTAATTACTCCCCCGACACCCTCAAGAGTCAATTTGGGGCTGGGTTGTTTGTCAAAGATACGTCAACGGCCATGGAAGCCTTACCTGGAACAGGGTAATGTAGGTCTAAACACCAGAGCACGTCACGGCACTGAATCTAAAGAATTCCATGTGATGGGCCCTATTCACTCCGACATTTTCTTTTGCGAAAGACTGCTGCTGAATTCTGTGGACATGAAAATCAAATTGATGCAGGCTAAAGATGATTTTTGTCTAATGTCTGCTAATGATTGGGGGTTTAAACTACAAGTCCTGGGCGCCTCGATGTTTATCAAGAAGGTCAACGTTTCACCGGCGGTGAGATTGGGACACGCTAGTGCCCTTCAGCGGGCCAATGCGTTGTACCCTATATCCAGAATAAACGTGAAGACGTATTTTATACCCAACAGTTCACGCATATGCCCTCAAGAGAACCTTTTCTTGGTTTCTATACCTCGCTATGTAGTTTCAGCATTAACAAAAACCATACATAGTTTGTGGGTACACGTAACAGAAACCCCTTTAATTTTCAGCATTTTGATTTGGAGCATTTATCCCTATGCCACGACGGACGCCAGATACCCTCAAAACCATTTCAACCTGACTTTGCAAACAACCAATTGGTCCGCGAGTTTTACATGTTTCTTGCAACGGGCAGACATCTAAAGGACCAGCCCTTGGCGATCACAAGTTTTACGATCATGGCTCAAAGACCATAACAAACAAACCATATCCACAATGATTACATTAACTTTATTTAATTAGCCTAGAGTAGGTATATATATATAGTTTCAGACAAAGCATGCTAAACAGAAATCATGGTATTTGAGCTAGTGAGCTACAAGCCGATATGCCATGACTCTAGCCCCAGACAGGTGAGACTGGATCTTCTTATATACCAGCCACACAGGTGTCACTTTAACTGTAACTGACGAAACTAAGAGCCTGTAACTGAAAGGAAAAGGGCAGGGTCGTCACACAACGGAGGAGTTTGAAAGTGGGTACAGCCTGTTTGTTTTTAATTAAGATCCCGATGATGAGGTATCGTCACTATCTACAATATCATCAGGGAGCTTACGTCTGGATTTGCGTTTCCGTAACCCTTTACCAAATACAGTCACATTAATAGTCTACGCCTGTTTTGAAATGAACGCCAAGCAACAAGTATAGGTTTACTTCTATAAAAAAAATAATGTATACCCTGGAACTACAGAGTTTGATGCACCGGCTTATCGGCAACTTATTTGAAGGGGTGTATGCTAGCAACGAACTCCCTATGGAAAAATTATTCAATAACCCCAGATATTTCATCGTAAATACGCATCCCAACACTAAATCAGGGGAGCACTGGCTTGCGGTGACTCTAGAGGGTGGAGGGGCCGCCACGTTTTTCGATTCGTACGGTCTTGCGGTCTAGGACACGCCCAAACTCTCGCTCTCTATGATAAGACAGATGCATTTAAGAATGACCGTAAAGTCATAGCTTATGTTAAAAAACATTTGAAGTGTACGCGTATGAAATCTGCAGGAACCCCTCAACAGAATACATGTTCAATGCATATGTTTCATGAAAAATGTAAATCACATGTGTATAAAAGTTTTTTTTTATTATTAACATATAGTTGTACAGATGTATTTTTTATTAATAAACACCAACAACAATTTATTTTTTCTTATGAAACCGTATAGCCTAACCATGATGTAGGCGTACTCCATGAAGCAGAGGGCTTAGGGGAAAAATTAGACGTTGAGGTGCCGTGTTTTAAGACGGACAGCTTTTGTCTAGCGCCTCTGAGATTGATGATAGAGGGACATTAAGTTCAACCAGGGCTTGTAAAAAGGGGTTCCATCCGTACGGCCGACGTGTTTCAACTATTTTATAAGGGGCTGTGATATTTTTAATCAGTTCCATAATATGCGATCCTTTTATCGTCCTGCCTTTATAAATAAGTTGACCGTCTTTATACCCAAACTAATTTTTTGTAAAATGTAACCGCCGTTCCTTCTCTGACGTTCGGACAGTTGATTTAACACTTAGTCTAAAAACGTGTGCTCCTTAGCCGCAGAAGCCTCTGACGTTGCCCCAGAGTTATTTTCAGTAGATGACGTGGGCTTTGATGTAGGGCTGTCTTTGTCAAGGGCTTCTTGTTTCTGCAAGCTCAGATAATGTTGTAATAGCTGGTTATACAGTTTAATCTTTCATTCAGTCCATCTTGGTTTAGAATAGCTTTCATTTTAATATCCAATTCATTCTCAGCCTTTTGCATGATATTTTTTTTGCGTGAGCGAGTAAGATTCATATCTTTGAGTTGTTTAGGTGTAATCAGATACATTTTCTGCGCCGACTTCATTTTCTTAACTACGTACGGCCTCGCCTATTATGGATGTCAGGAAGGGTAACGCCACAGACAGCAGAGGGAATAAAAAAACACCCTTCTGTAATATAGCCTTACGTTTTTTCGTTAACCCCGCCTTTTTATCCGCAAAAAGTGTAATTATTTTCTTTTTCAATTTTTTCAACTGGGCGCTGGTAAGCGGTATGTTGCCTTTCAAACTATTTAATGCAATCTCACAGAGATAAAACAAAATCATCCGTAGAGTTAATGAGCAGCTCTTTGCGTTTACGAGCAGACGTTGAAACTAATTTGTGCAGAAACAGTAAGTTGTGTTTTAAGCGTGCAGACATGGTTATTTTTTCTTACACAAATAGACTGTAGGCCACTCGTGGGGTATTATTCCTGATCTCACTCTGTAAGCGTCTGGGCACTGAGGAGTCAAGTCCAGAATTAAATACTTGTATGGCTCCCGCGTTGCATCCTCATAGCTTTCCATGAAAAAGTCCTTTTGGTTAGGGAACATTTGCTGAGCCAGCGTCTGGATTTGCAACTTGTCTCGGGGATTTTTTAATAAGTCTATATAGTTGCTATTCAAGCTTATAGTACGGCTATGTTTACACTTATGAAACACGTTTGGCACGAGGTAAAGGACGCTGATGTTACAGTGATGGCGTAGCTCTGTGAAAATCCTTACCACTTGCTGCTGCCATCTGGTCGTCTAAAATGAGAAGATGTCTTTGGCCCCTCGGAAAAAGCGTTGAATCATTAAGTGAGTCTGGTAGTTCTTCCATAAAATGAATGTTTTTATTTTTCCTGCATATCTCATCATATAGAGGTTGATAACTTGCATATATCCATACAAAATTTTCCGGTACATAGTTAAACACGTGGTTACAATTATCCAGCAGATTCTTTAAAAACACAGATTTGCCACACCCTGAAGGTCCTGCAACTATAACAGAGAATGGTATTTGCAGTCTAGGGTCAAAATTCACCCCCTCTATGCACTAATATCCAAATGGTAGAGTGCTGCCGTCAGCAAAGAGACAACGTTTGTCATACACTACTCTAAATCTTTTAGCTTCTGTGTGGTTGCGTAGATGAAATCCTATTTTATCCCTCACAATCTTGCGCTGCACTGCAGTGATTTCACCAGAGGAGTCGTTGTTTTGCAAGTAGCCTTCAACCAAATCCCGTATGCTGTCAAAGTTTACGCTCGTTGCGTTTGCATAGATCTGTGTGATGCTTTTTGCTTTCACGACCGTCTTGCCTGAATTTGTCTGATAGGCATAAGATTTGGGTCCTGAGGAGAAAAACTCTACAATTGACTCACCGCCCAGTTCATCGGTCAAGTCCCCCATGTAGTTACCTAACGGCAGCAGGGGGTCGCCCTCCCCGCTCACATACACGACAATATCTGTGTCATGATACAGCACTCGTTGCTGCAGCTTAGACAAGACGTCGTACAATTTGATGCGGCCATAGGCAGTGGTAAACGCAGCAATGAAAATTCCTGGAGGCACAATATATTTGTCGTATCTCCATTGCACTACCGCGACCTCATCTGTGATAAAGTCGATGTATGTGACGTCATAACGATCAGAGAACAGTTACATGAAAAATAGTGTTAAGGCAATATTTTGAGACTTCACGTTTTGATGGGTTTCGTTCTATTTTTGACTCGTCCAAAACAATGCCCTGATTTTCATGATACAACTGTATGTATCTTTGACGGCTCTCAGGGTCCGTCGTGGTGGGGGGGAAACCCGATGCCTCCTGTTTGCCTTTCAGAAAAGTCTTCATGTATTCTGTAGAGCTCGGTGCTCTGTTTTTAAAAATGCCAGACTTCTAAAATCTTTGTGACTTTTGTAGCCCACGTCCATTGCTTTATGCAATTCTGGGGTGACCCAGACCCCTGTGAAAGACCTTTCTAGCTATGAATGTTTGCACTCATCTGTTTGATTATTGCTTTCGGCACAAGCCCTGCATAGTGCAAAAACTAATTTCCGCCTGAGGTCTTGTAGGGTAACACGGGAAAGAAAACTCCTCTGGGGGGCGCCACGGTAGCGTGAATAAGCCCAAAATACTCACGCGAATCTCTCCTTAACCGTGCTTTTTGTTGCTTGCCAGTTATAGACTCGGTGTGTATAATGCACGGATGCCCTATAGGGTAACTGCATGTAGAATTTACATGCGGATATAAAGATGTAAAATCTACATAGTGAATTTTCTCATGGGGGCCTGCGGTACGTCTCAGCTTAATAGCATTCACTCTACCGCCATTAAAACTAGCCCTGGGGGCTAGGGGCTGAGGCGCATTGTAAATTTGCATGAACGTTTTGACATCGGAGTCTGACGTTTTGAGCTCGTTACAACTGTGCTCCCACATTATTTCTAATTTTACAGCGCTTTGTAAAACGTTGAGTTTCTCCATGGTTTTTACATACATTTCCCCGAATGTTTTACCTGTCATTGCGCATGTTTCATTTTCATGAAAACAGCTTGAACAGGCGTGGAAAAAACACCCCAAGAATTCAAAAGCGTACTCGACGCCATTCACTAGCGCATAGCCGTCTACAAAGTATTTGCCGATGGCCTTCTCCCCCCGATTTAACGCATGCTGAATAAACAGCTTCCGCGAATGCGCGAGGTACTCCAAGTATTGAATGCTCGTGTGACTGTAGGCCTTGTGCTGAAGTCGGTAGTCATCGGGGGAAGGTATCGCGAGGGTTTGAGGTTTCATTAAAATTGTTCGAAAAACCTTCATGCACGCAGAGGCGATTGTGACGCAGCTGAATGGATCAATGGCCGTTTCAATTATAAATTCTCTACGAAATTGCAAGCATGCTGTTCAGAGAATATCTGTGTCGTTCTGGCAATACATAACCACCTCCTTTTTGAAATCAGAGGTTTTATCGCGGATAGTGGCGTACTATATCAGCAGCTCGTCTCTACCTGTAACAGACATATGGTCTGCACCGTATGGCTCTACGTTAGGATAGGGAATAGGTGTGGGAAATGTCCTTTCATCATATTTTCAAAGCCCAAAGCTTTGGGCATTTGCACAAGCCTCATTGTCAAAAATGATAGAGAATCGATATACTTTTGATTGTAATCAGTGTCTTTCAGGGACATGATTTTTCCCCCCTGAGAAATCACCTCTGGCGTTAAGCCCAATTTAATCATAGCTTTGATAATGAGATGCGTGTCAAACGACCTTGCGTTATGGGCTATGAATGTGAAATTGCTGAATTTTGGGCATCTGAAATGCCTCAAAAATACATGAGCGCAGTCTGCCCCATAAGCCCCCCACTTTGCCCCTGAAAAGGAGATGGTACTCACATAGAACGCAACGTGAATGTTTGATTCATTGACGAACGTTTCAAAGTCATAAAATATATATTTCTCTGAGGCGTCCCTTTTTTGCAGTACCTGGATAAAGCACTCGTGCTCTGTGTTGTGCTCTGTGGCGCTATCTGCTGGTAATGCAGCCTTGCATATTTTACATGTTTGGATTTGACATCTGTGAGGCTTGGGGTTTTTCATAGCGATGTAATATATGCGTTTACATATACTACTATAGGATGGTGCCTAAGCTCTTTGTGTTTACCGTAACAGTAAGTTGACACGCAATTAATGTTAGAATCTTTACAGTACGTCCATTTTTTGTTTGTTTGCTTAGGACATTCTGGGCTAATGCACATGCTACAATGGCCTGCGCAACGGTGCCCCAACTCTGTGGTATAGCCCTCATGACATGACGTACATACATACGGGTAACCCAAAAACCCCTTCAAGTTTTTAATTCTGTATTATTGATTGTTTATCAGTAGAATAAACACCTGCCTATCGCGGCGCACCCGTTTTAAATTTAGCAAACTCTCTTACCCCTGGCTGGCGGTGCAGAATCACAATTTGACAGTCTGTTAACCTTTCAAATGCTGAAACATCGCTAAATGTCACCAGCGTATCGTATGATAACCCTACAGTTTGCTGCATTTCCTTACCACGTGACGTGGCTTGATAGTCGTTGAAATTTGGATTCAGCACGTGCGCGAGATTAATTGCAAAACAGAGCTGGTTATCGGGGTTGTTTACGAAGTATAAATGCTTGGATTTTTTCAATATCTCACAGTCTAGGGTTTTTTCAGCGCGACGATTTTTACCTCCCCCTCGCGGATTGTGAATAATCTGGACTATGAACTCTAAACTACCGTCGCTCAAAATTGCGTTTGATTGAACCAATTGGTCCAAAATGTTGTGAAACGCTGAGAAATCAGGATTCTCATCGTTAATGTGCAGGGTTGCGTGATTGTTAACATGTTCACCGCGTAGCTCAAATTGTATGACGTCATGTGGTCTAGCCTGCCTCTGAACCCTTTCTAGGACCGGTTCTGCAGAGGCTATTAATGAGCGATAATATTCTGCAAAATCAATGACTGTGCCTAGGAGTGAGAGCCGCGTGGGAGGGGTATATTGTGTCTAATTTCAACATTATTGAAATTTTCACGCAATGTTTCTCTAGGGATAGCTCTGTCAGGGGGGTCCGTGCCCCCCTGCCCTATCTGAACATGTGCAGTAGCACTATGTGTACTTGGACCAGGCAATGCATTAAACCCATCTACATGGGGGATAGGGTTGTTGGCTACATGCTGTGGTGTATTTGTAGCACTATGTGCACTTGGACCAGGCAATGCATTAAACCCATCTACATGTGGGATAGGGTTGTTGGCTACATGCTGTGGTGTATTTGTAGCACTGTGTACTTGGACCAGGCAATGCATTCACCCCCACTGCCTGTGGGGGTTGGTTGTGGGCTACATGCTGTGGTGTATTTGGAGCACTATGTGTTGGCGATTGTATTAGGTTTTCGTTTATCCTGTGAATTTGCGCTAATAATTCTGAGGGTATTGTGACTCCTGATAATTCAAAGCTTTCGCCATTATTTATAGAGTGTAAAAGCTGATCGTTTATATCAGGGAATTGACACAGCACATTGTTTAGGCAGTTGCTGGAGCCTTAAAAGCTCAGTTATAATCTCCTTAAATGGACTTTGTGGAGGGCTTACATGTATAGGTCGTGGGGGTGTTTGTGAGATTGTTGGGTTGGTTTCATTCAAATTACATATTTGTGAAATTATATTATTAACACTTAACGTTGGGTGATTCAGATCGTTTATGGCAGTTATTAAATGCTCAGGTATTTCAGAACAATTTTGCAGGATGTCATGTATAGCTAGTGACTGTGGACTTGGAGGTGCTTTTAAAGATAACAGTTCATCTAAAACATCCTTGTAAGGGGTTGGCAAATCATACATTTTATTACATTAAAAAGTGTGCTCTAAACCTATCCAATCGCGCAGATAATACACGTGTAAGGTATGCAACCTGTTCCAAATCTCCTGGGGGTGTAATCCTAAATATGTACGATAATCTCTCTAGGTCTTGAACCAGGTCCTCAAGTATAGATGAGAGGTCTTCACCGCTGGGTCCAACTCTTGGAATTTTGATTGGAGGATGGTCTTCAAAAGTCTTGTACATTTCTAGCATGGGAGGGGAGGGGAAAAACATGTAAATATAAACAAAATACGCTATCCATTATATTGAACGGTGTAATTGCGTATATCTTTTTTTTCAACCTATATCCTTATGCATACCTATGATATCTGCATCGCTGATTTCCTCCCATTGGTCGTTTGCTCGTTCGGCGGGGGCCTTTACGTCTTGAGCTACGCCCACCCCTGCCGGTTTAGCTTCAGTCACTTTAGGAAGTTCTAGAATAAAATTTGTTTTGTTTGAAAATACAATTTAACCATAAGAGTTTGCTGTAGCACTAGCCTGAACTCAGTGTTGACCATATCATTAGCTCTAGCGTAAGCATTAGAAGAAAACCACTTATATTTTGCCTACCCTGAGGATGTATAGACTTTATGATGGCTCTAGGTTTTTTTAATCGGATCGGTACATCCGCTAAATCTGAGAATGTTAAAGAAAATCACAGACTCCATCTTTTAAAAACAATTTTATTAAAAAGAAACATCCTTGTACCTACCGGTTGGGGCGGAACTGCTCAACTTAGGTTTGGTGCGTGGGCCTCCGGTTTTATGAAGTATATAAAAAAAATTTTAAAAAGTACATTAGAAAAATAAGAAAATATGTCGGGAGTTGCAACCAATTAAAAAAAGATAATACATACCGGTGTAGGCCTCCTCTGACGGAATCACTTGAAAAAATCCCTAGTCGGCTGTTTAAAAAAAAAAAAAACATCAATTATATAATATTATATATTTTACGTAATATTTGTTAGGCCTCATACCCTCATCAGTGTAAACGTGTGACGCTGTATGTTTTTCTGAAATGATATATCACAGTGAATAAAGCCGTACAACTATTTCGTTTTCTTAATTTATATATACAATTTATCTCTACAAACCTTTGTCTTCGGACGGCGAGATTGGGCTATAAGAAAATTCCCCCGGCAATCCTGTAAAGTTTTAGAATTAAAGTTATTACATCTTTTTAAATACATACATATATAAGTTGTGTGTGTGTGCGGGCGTGCGTGCGTGCGTGCGTGTCATTTTTCACAACGCATGTATTCTATTGAAATAAATATTTATTTCTATTGAAATAAAACAATATACATTACCTTGATCCCCAGGAAAACCTTCAAATAGCTCATGTAGAGTCACTTTGCGAATATCTGTATGAACGGTGGAAAATTATACAGACCATAAGCTATACTTTTATTGAAATAGACGTTAATGTAATTAAACACCCTGCTTACCCTGGCCATGCATCAAAATCTATTTTATAATGCATCTGCTAAATAAAAAACATTACCCAATTAATACTATGTAGTTAAATTAAAAAAAAAGAATAATCAAACTATTTTATAAAAAAAAATACATGCCCCAATTAATAAAATCTTTAAAACATAAGGGCTTACATTACTTACATTGTCTGTAGGGTTCATCAAAGTGTCACACTTTAGCTCTCAATGGCTGAGCTTCAGGTCCTCTCTCTTCAAGTGATCAGTCTTAGGCCTCAAAATGGATAGGCGTGACCGTTTCTTTTTTGTTTTTTTATGCATTCTGGGTAACTATGTCTGCACTTTATAGATTGTGGATGACCGTTAAAATGGGGGATGTGCGTACGTTTTTGAAAAAGGCCTTTTTTTTTTTTTTCTTTCGGGTACTTGTATGTCTGCATAGATTAGGTGGGGGAAGGCCCTCTGGGTAACTATGTCTTCACTTTATAGATTGTGGATGGTTGTAGATGGTTGAAATGGGGGATGTGCATAACTTTGAAGTAATTTAATAATACACATCAGAATAGAATATATACCTTAATAACCCTGTATAGCTCATTTAAGCCCCATATAATACCCTTTTATAAATAAGGGGCTTGATCCACTTATGTGTTTTATGTTATCATATACTTTAAAAATATACATACTAACACAGTATATAAATGTATAGTGTATAGATAAAGGGGTGAGACACTTGTGTATTTAATAAATTTGTTTATAATGAATCCATGAAGCCACATTATATATTTAGATAACACACACCTTATATATTTATATACTTTAAACATACATTGTAAATCGGGGGGCTGCTGAAATGTCTGCATGCTGCCGATAGCACCCCATCCTATCTACATCCCGCCACACCCCCAGATAAGCAAACTGCTGAAGTCAGGTCAGAACTGTAATGTTTTCTTGATCTTTGTCAGCAGTTTCCAACGATGGCTACAGTGAGGAAAAAAAGTATTTGATCCCCTGCTGATTTTGTACGTTTGCCCACTAACAAAGAAATGATCAGTCTAT
>JAODUE010002856.1:0-11505 GCA_027564755.1 Amblyopsis hoosieri
TGTCTTTTTCTGTTAAACCCTGCGTGGTTCACTGTTGGTAGTCTGTTATGTTATATTAAATTCCTTGTTTTTTATACCTGTGTGTTTGTCGTTCCCGACCGCTCACACCAGGCACATGCTCTGCTGCGACAACAGTCTGTACCCTCTTAAATCGCATCATGTCACCGGCCGTGTCTGTACATTTCTGCCATCTCGTTAAGTTTGTACAGTGCATCCAGAAAGTATTCACAGCGCAAAGTGGAAAAAAGTGAGTTTGAAATTTTTGCATATTTATAGTATTCACAGCCTTTGCCATGAAACTCAAAATGGAGTTCAGGCACATCCTGTTTCCACTGATCATTCTTGAGATGTTTCTACAACTTTATTGGAGTCCACCTGTAGCAAATTCAGATTTGACATGATTTGATTTGAATACTATGCTTTTTTTAAATTTTAAATACATTTGCAAAAATTCCAAACTTTTTTCACTTTGTAATTACGGGGTATTGTGTATTGATTTTTGAGGAAATTTTAATTTTAATCCATTTTGGAATAAGGCTGTAACATAACAAAATGTAGAAAAAGTGAAGCTCTGTGAATAATTTCCGGATGCACTGTATAATACAGAGTTGGACTTTTAACTAAGGCAGGAACATACATTTTAGAAAGCATTTACAATTAAATTAAAATGATTTGGGAAGTATATATGAAATAAAATAATAAAACATGCTCATTGGGAGGGCAGGAGAGAAAAGTGACAGTGGAACAGGAAGGTCAAATGCTATATATGTATACACAATTTAGAGCAGCATATGGACTTTTCCAGGGACATTACATAGTCCAGTAAGACAATGCAAACATCATTGCATTGCACCTACTGAATAAGCAGTAGGTGCTTAAAAGTGGGGGTGCTAGGTATATACTTTTGCAGTCCATACCTATTGCTGATTGAGAAAGTGTGGTGCATCACTAAGCACAACATATGGCAACAAAGGCCCTGTACAATTCCTCAATTGAAGACCTAAATAATGAAGGGGGGTGCAGCTTGCAAAAAACTCCACAAACGGGTCTCAGTGCCCACACATTTAGTTTTTGTAAATAACAGGAAATTGGATGATGTTACAGTGGTAAACTCAACTGTCCCAAATATTTTGGCATGTTAAACCCATTAAAAATCCAACTGCCCGCCAGCGGGCCCTCCACCTTCTTGGTTGGGGAAGTTTTGTTGTTTACATGTTTAACTTAGAAGTTGTTCTTCATGCTATATACCGTTAGAAAGTTATAATTCTTACGATTTGAATGATATAAAAGAATTCAAGATACAATCATAACATCAGGTACACTCAACGGATATATCAGACCACCACCTGCAATAAAAATGGAAACAACTCACCATCTAAGCCTCATGGTAAAACACTGATGTATTACAATCCAAAGAAAATGGTCTTGTTACGTTCGAAAAGGTCCATACAATCCAATCCAGTAATATTTTATGTAAAAAAAAAACGTACCCACGATCTGCTGTTGCAACATTCATATTGGCCGGCAGACGTGCCTAATATTTTGTGTATTTTCGGTCGTATCTGTCGTTTCCATGTAAACAAAAGCAATTTTTTGACTACAAAATGGTTGCTACACACATTACTGTTGATTGACACCTTCATTGACCCATTACTATCACTAATGCTCGATTCTCAGCCTGCAATAGCCAATGAGAGCCCTCATTGTAAATAAGTGCCAGCCTCTATCCTTTCGTATGAAGAAAGAGCCAATTGCAAGCAGTTGTACTGAGGGACTAGTTCATCGTGTAGCCAATGAAATGGCCATGAAAAAGATATATAGGTTTATATAGGCAGTGGATGGTCACTAGGCGAAATCTTTCTGCGCAAAGCTTAT
The DNA here is from genome assembly GCA_027564755.1 of Amblyopsis hoosieri. Taxonomy (NCBI): domain Eukaryota; kingdom Metazoa; phylum Chordata; class Actinopteri; order Percopsiformes; family Amblyopsidae; genus Amblyopsis; species Amblyopsis hoosieri. Next base: position 1,876 of record JAODUE010002856.1, read on the forward strand.
ATGTTGTTTAACCTGGTTTTGTGCTTCGTGCGTAAAAGTTAGTTTTGATATCACAATGGCGAAGAAGATGGCTAAGAAGGACCAATTAAACTCTTCAAGAGGCAGTGGAAGCGTGTCTTTGGCGTGAAAGTGACAACTCTGAAAACAAAAAGGGGCTATCTGAAAAAAGTGGGATTTCTTCAGATGACTCGACGGCTATTTTTTTTGGAAGGAGGCGATATTACTCTCAACCAGTAAGTATTTAATTATATTCTAACATATATTAGTTAAACGTTTGTTTGTAAAATAGCGCTTTGTATTAGTGTGTGTCTCTCGAGGGGTTTTACTATGACCAGGATTGGTGTGTGTGTGTGCGTATCGTGCGCCCCTCCCCACCCCGTTTTCATTGTGTCAAATACAGCATGCTGTAGTAAAGTACAATACAGAAAGTTTTGAAAATGACATTTATTTTATATTCTCACACAATAGGCCTGAGTCAGATACAGAATGGGTGCCAGAAGGTTATTTTTCCCCAACGAGCAAGTGACCTAGAGAGGAACAAAATGAATCCTCTTCAGGAGAGTAATCCCAGAGGTCGGGGGAGGGGAAGAGGCAGAGGCAGATTTTCACAGAGAATACATTTAAAATGTCTGTTTGAGGAAGGTGTTGTGCAATTGTAATAAATGACATACTTTCTTGACTTGTCTGTTGCTTTTGTTAAGTTATCTTAAATCATTTTAAATGTAATAGCATTTAATGACACCTTTACGACAAGTCAAAATGTTACCACTGTAGTTGATGTCAAGGAAAAAAGTCATGACACAATTATAATAGTCTTATGACAGCCAATGTCAAAATAAACCACATTGACAGTTTAAGGCAATGCTAACACATACAGCTACATTGTTTTTTAAAGTTTAAAATACGGCCTATTGTGACATGTTCATGACAGGTGACATGACATTGTTTAATGCTCCTTTTCACTTGTTTGCACAGTTCTTTGACTTCTCAATGCAATGTAGTTGACAAGCTTAGGTGAAAAAACCACAAAGTTTATCTGGAATAGCACCATCATGCCACGACTCTCAGATAACGGTCAGATTTCAGTGACTAAGTAACTGTGACTGAGTAATTTAACGAGCCACTTCCCACCCCGCCCCGACTTCCACGTAGCTGTGTTGACGTGAGGCTACGACTGCTTTACTGCTAGTACTGAAACGCGTTTGGACATAATTTTATGGGTTTTGAACCACATATGGTTTATTTTCAGCAGTGTTTTCAATGTGTTAATATTGTGCATTAATTCCGCCTCGCCATCCAGACTACAGTAAAGGATACGGGAGGCGTGTGTCATCAACGAGCAATATTTAGGTTAAGTAAATCATAGGGTACTATGGGTATCGTTTTGGTTTTATACAATTCTGGTTCCAAATCGATACTTTTTAAAGCGGTTCCAGTTCCTAAACGGATATACAATAGTTTACCTATGCAAACATATTTGCTATGAGCGTTATTCTAAAAGATATTGACACTTAATGTGTGAATGTCGAGTACTTTTTCCTCTGGCACTAAATAGAATGAACAACCATGCAGACGTGCATCATCTGTAAGTAGTTTACCGTGACATTTTATACAGTAGTTACAGTCTCTAGATTAAAAGAATAAAAGGTACGAGTGAACGACTTTTGTGGCACAAACATGCTGGTGCACCAGCATGAAGGTAAACATAATATGCCCTACGCATAACAAGGGACACACACTTGATCTTGTTTTTTCTCATGGCCTAGACATTAGAAATATTTTCATTGAAGATGTATGTGTTAGCAATCATAATTGCATTCTATTTGATATTTTTGTTGATGGGGATCCCGTGCCTTTTAAACGAGCATCTTGCAAGCGCATTATAAACCAGCTTGCAGTTGAAAACTTGCTGCGTTGGACTTCAGTTTTGTGCCTAGTTTAAATGATGTTGATGCTTTTGTGCAGTCCTTAAATGAGCATTGCACCGTGCTGTTGGATCAGGTGGCTCCCTTAAAGAGTAGACTTATCCCTGCTGTTAACAAATATCTGTGGATGAGCGTTTAGTAACTCTAAACGAGATGATCAGCGATGCTAGAGCTTCTTATTTTTCTAATTTGATTTCTACATGTAAAGGAAACCCAAAAGCTCTATTTGAGACAATTAACATTGTCTCTCCTGATGCATCGAAGTTGTTGAATGTTTTGTACCATCTACAACCCCCATTCTTATTTGCCATCAGAGACCACAAATTCTGGATTCCTTTTGCCCCATTACACTTAAACAATCTCTTTGAATTAGTAGACACAATGAAACCTTCGCAAAGCCCTGTTGATGTCTTGCCTACGCCATTGCTTTTAAAAGCTATTAATTATATTGGCCCTTGTTTGGTCTCTATTATAAACCTTTACCTTAGTCTGGGTCGTGTCCCTAGTTATTTTAAGCAGGCTGTTGTTCAGCCTCTATTAAAGAAAAATAATCTGGACACATCAGTGTTTAATAACTACAGTCCTATTTCAAAATTGCCTTTTGTTTCAAAAATCTTGGAGAAGGTTGTGGCAATGCAATTACATGATGTTTTGGAGGCTCATATCTTTGATAAGTTCCAGTCTGGCTTCCATAAAATGCATTCCACTGAAACTGCCCTTAATAGGGTTTCCAATGATATTTTAATGGTTGCTGATGCAAAAAAATGTTCTGTGCTTGTTTTACTGGATCTCAGTGCTGCCTTTGATACTGTTGACCATGGAATTCTGATTGACAGACTAAATACTTGTGTTGCCATTTCTGGATCTGCTCTGAATTGGCTTTCATTTTACCTATCTGATAGGAGTTTCTGTGTGTCAGTAGGAACATGAATGTCTGACACTCCTGATTCTAATGAATGAATCGTTATCGGGCTTCTAACAACACATTCATGTGAATCAGGTGTGTTGGAGCAGGGAGACATCCAAAACATGCAGCAGTGGCTCTCCAGGAGCAGGGTTCCCTACCCCTGTTGTACGGTGTAGGATTTTATTTTATTTATTTGCATTGCTTTTACTGTACAGCACTTTGACCTTTGTCTGTGAAAGGTGCTCTATAAATAAACTTTACTTACTTACTTAAAAGGGACCCCCTCACCCCATACTCCTGCAGCACCTCCCACAGTATCTGCCGGGGGACCCAGTCATACGCCTTCTCTAGATCCACAAAACACATGTAGACCGGAAGAGCATACTCCCAGGCCCCCTCCAGGATCCTTGCGAGATTAAAGAGCTGGTCCGTTGTTCCACGACCAGGACGGAAACCGCATCATTGCTCTTCAATCTGAGGTTCAACAATTGGCCGAACCCTCCTCTCCAGCACCTTGGAGTAGACTTTACCAGGGAGGCTGAGTAGTGTGATACCCCTCACACCTCTCACGGGCAGGGGCTTCCTCCAGACGTTCCCAGTTCACCTGCACAACCCGTTTGGGCTTACCAGGTCTGTCCAGAGTCTTCCCCCACCCCTTGACCCAACTCACCAACAGATGGTGATCAGTTGACAGCTCTGCCCCACTCTTCATCACATTTATGAGCATTCTTTATTTTTTATAGACAATCCATGACTAGCACAGAAGTCTAACAACAAACGCCCGCTCAAGTTTAGATCAGGGATGCCGTTCCTCCCAGTCACTCCTCTCCATGTATTTCCATCATTGCAGTGTTGAAAATTCCCAGTAGAATTATGGAGTGCCCTACTGGAGCCCCATACAGGACTCCATTCAGGGTCTCCAGGACCGCCGAACACTCCGAACGTCTGTTCAGTGCATATGCACTGACAGTCAGTTTTCCCCCCCACCGCCCGTAGGCGCAGGGAGGCGACCCTCTCGTCTACCGGGGTAAACTCCAATATTGCGGCACTCAGCTAGCGACTTATGAGTATCCTCACACCCGCCCGACGCCTACCACCCTGGGCAACTCCAGAATAGAATAAAGTCCATCCCCTATCCAGGAGTATGGTTTCAGAACCAAGACTGTGCGTAGAGGTAAGCCCCACCAGATCTAAATGGTTGCGCTCAACCTCCCGCACAAGTTCCGGCTTCTTCCCCCACAGTGAGGTGACGTTCCATGTCCCCAGAGCCAGCCTCTGCCGCCCGGGTCTTGGCCGCCTAGGCCCCTGACCTTCACTGCCACCCATATGACAGCGCACCCGACCCCCACGATTCCTCCCACGAGTGGTGGGCCAATAGGATGAAGAGGAGGTTGGTGCCACGTTGCTTGTTCAGGCTATGCCCGGCTGGGCTCCGTGGCAAACCCAGCCACCAGGCGCTCGCCAGCGAGCCCTCCGTCTGGGCCTGGCTCCAGATGGGGGCCCCGGGCTTCCTCCGGTCAGGGTAACATCTCCTCTTGTTAGAATAAACACAACTTCAAAAAAGTGTTACCGCTCATACAAGGTTGCAGCTCAGTGTTTTACAGTTGGATAAAAGAGAAGAAATGGTACAATGAAAAAATATCAACAATAAAATAAATATAATACAGAAAAGTAATAATAGACATGATATTACAGCAGAGATGGCACATAATAGATACTGTTTAATTATTGACTGGATGCAGATTTCCCTTATCTCTTTAACAATATCAAATGTGATTTTTTTTTTTTTTACAGAAGAAACAAATGTGAGGCAAATCTTTTATATCTCACCAAAACAATTACAGCTGTGATTTCACATGGAGAATTAACTAATTTTAGGCAGTACGTTTATTCCTCACATATTTTAATACCAAGACAATTACACTTAGAATCGTGATACAATAAGATTTATTGCTTTGGGGCATTGTTAATAAATGCTGCCTCTGCAATTATTCTTTTTTGCTCTCATTGGGAGCCTTTAATAAACCAGTTTCAGATGACCACAGTGCTCTAGAGGGCACATAGGGCACAAAAGGTTTAGTAATACATCTTGGTTCTAACCAATTTAGGGACTTGTAAGTAACCCTGCATTCACACCGCCAATGTATTCAACTCGCAAATCGCTCAATTGCTGATGAGCTGTCGCCAGGCCCTCTCTAGCTAGCCAGCTCAGAAGTGGGCGTGTGTTACGTCAGCAACTGGAACTGGCGTGAGGTCTACAATAAAACAAATATTCAAATAATAATAGTCAAATCAAAATGTTTGTATAAATGCTGTTATTACACAATGGACTGAACAGGCACTAGAACAGAGGGATTTTAAGATAGCTATCGAGAGAGAGGACATCTGTCCTGCCATTGGTAGTCGCCGAACTCCGTCACTAACTAAAGTTGAAAAGTTCTCAACTCCGCTCTGTCGCTGTCGATGGGCGACATTTTCGCCGAGCATAGCTCCGCCCGCTATTGCCGAGAAAAGCTGCCGTCTGTTCGAAATAAATTGGAACGTGCCTCTTTGCGTGCTGATCACGTCGTCAGTGTGAATGCAGGGTAAGGAGGAGGACTGTAAAATCAATTCTAAAGGTTACTGGTAGCCTGTGCAAAAGTAGCTAATACAGGAGTAATGTGTTCTCTCTTTGTTAAAAGCCAAGCTGCAGCGTTTTGAATGAGCTGAAGTCTCTTTGTGTTTTCTTTGTTTTTTTTTGGGAGGTAAATGAAAAGTGAATTATAATAGTCGACTTGAAAGAAAGTCATGAATAAGTTGTTCTGCATCTTTTTTACTTATAAATGAACGCACTTTTGCTATGTTTCAAAGGTGGAAAAATTTTATTTTTATTAACTTGTTAATGTGAGGCTTGACACTTAAATCTAAGTCTAAGATAACACCAAGACTAGTAACTATGCCTGCTCGATTATGGAATAAACCTAAATCACAATTATTTTGGTCAATATTGAAATCACGATTATTTGACACGATTAATAATTATTTCCCTTCTCCATCTGAACTTGCGCTGATTTTTAAATGCCAGAAGATACCACAAACAGGTTTTATTTTTAGCAACATAATTGTAGTCTGTGGGATTCTAGGTCTTTTTGTCGGTGTCTCTATTGACACCGACATATAACCTACGTGCCAGTTTTGCAGGTCACACATTTGACTTCCCAAAGACCAATCTGTCCATTCTTTGTTTATGCCAATGTTTGTGAAGTGAAGGTGGCAAATAGTTATGGTTAAAAAAAAAAAGCTATGTCAAGGGAAAAGTGGACGTATTGTCAAACTATTTAATCTACATTAGTTTGATTACTACTGGTAGCTCCGCTCCTCTGTTGAATGCATTTAATCAATCACGCTGCTCGCGACACCCCTATGCTGTGTTAACAGCGTTTAACCCTTTAAATGAGCTATGCAAAACGTAATGTGCTAAATAAAAAATGTTTTTCTCAATTGATGTTTTTCTGATAGTTTGTGAAATCGATATTGCGATCATATTTCGATTAATTGCACAGCCCTACTAGTAACCTCAGATTAAATTCAGGGGGTGAGTTTTCCTAGTTTATTAGACAGCATTTCCTTTCTTGTTTTCAGGCCGACACGTAAGATTTCAGTTTTATTTTCATTCAACTTTATGAAGTTATTACTTATTTATGTATTTATGGCAAAAAGACAGTTAGTAATGGAGGTTATAGCTGTGTCAGCATTTGGCTGCGTAGCGATGTACAGCTGCATGCCATCCGCGTAACTATTGAGATTAGCAATTAGCATCTAATTAGCATCTAATAATGAGTGGTAGCATGTATAATGAGAATCAGTGGGCCAAGGCAGCTTCCTTGTGCAACCCCCCAAAAAAGTAATGTTTTTCAGACACATGGGGCCATAATTTAAAGATTGTGTGAAGCAGATTTATGTTTTGAGCTTGTCACACCACAGAAAAGGGTAATGTTAACCACCAAGCCAAATATGAGTTAATAAAAAATGTGCTAAGTATATAAAATTAAGTTTCAAAAGCATGAAAATATAACCATCATTATCTGTTCTCAAGCGCTGGGGGTGTGTCAGCAGAAGGCGCTGTAACCACACCCATCGGGTGTTCTACGGTAAACTCCATACCGCGGTGTTGTGCCAAAAAGGTATCCTCAGCCGAACATTGATTGGGAAAATGTCTACGTGCATTTTATGAGTTGTTTTCACTTTAAATAGATGTATACTGCTGAAAAGGATTACATTTGTTATAATATTAGGGCTGTGTGTGCTCCCGTGGGCAGAAATCAGTTTCCAACAGACAGATACATTTTTGACACCTGAAGATGCCGTGAGATGCTGTTCTTGTCAAGTAAATCTAGCCTACAGCTCGTTGGATTGGATTTTTTCATTTGGATGTGTGGTTTATATTTTCTTTTGTAAAGAGGATTGGACTACATAAAGACAGATTACTTGGAGGCTGGTTTGAAAACTAGAATGCCGACTGGATTTGGCAGCCAGGTGTTAGCAGGTAGGCTAGGCTACTAAACCAGTAGATTTCAAATAATGCACATTGACTCTGAACCACAGTGTGTGCTTATTTCTGCAATGAAGGCATAGCTATCAGACTGTAGGCTGTTAAAGGACAGTAAGGTGATTTAGCTATGGAATTGTAGGCTGTTGAAAGACGGTACATTTAGTAGGCTAATAACTTGCATTGGAGCAGGATAAATACAGAGCTGATTCGAACACTCTCTATGCTTTTATATCCTTGTGCTGTTACGGGGAGGGGTATGCAAAATGGGGGACCATCTACGTATATAGTCCCCCGTTTCTGGCCCTCCCAAAAAATCCTGAACAGAGAAATGATGAAATACAGTTTAACGATCTAACTCTACTATACAATACTACATTAACAGTGTATTCACATGTTTAAAGAAATAGATTTATATTTCTAACTTAATATAAAGTATTTGCAATTAAATCTCTGTATTTGCTTTACACGATCTTTAACAATTTAAGTGCACGGTCTAAAGCGTAAGGCTAAAATTGCGTTTAGGGCGTGTCCAAATCCACGTTTGCTATTTTAACGGCAGAATAAACGGTCAGTGCACGGGCGCATGATTCAAAAGGGTTGAACTTCTTCATTATACATTGGTGTATTTTGGACGCAACAAGCGATAAATAAATCGGTGTCATCTCCCATTCCCTTCATCATAGGCAAATTGATATTATATAGGCGGTTTATAAAAGCGCTGGAGCAGACGATCTAGGCAATAGCGAGATCCCTAAAATATGTTGATGGAGGCTACCCACTAATAATATTTCACATTGTGCTCTTTTAATTTTTAACAGGGTCAGATAGATGGCTGAATAGCTGTAGTATTTGTGGTCTTTGTATTCATATTGTATTTGTTTACTCTTATGTTATACAACATAAGAGTAATTATATTTGAAAATATGTGCCCGTACTTCATTTGGTACACAAATGATGTAGAAGGCTGGGCTGGAGATAAGTCTACAAAATGAAGTCTATTCCCAGATAGAGGTGTGTGTGTGTGTGTGTGTGTGTGTGTGTGTGTGTTTCCAGAGTTAGGATTAAGATTCAGGTGTCAGAGAAAACTTTTTTTTTTAAATTATTACTGTATTATTACAATATCGGCTACAAATGTTTTAAGTATTTTTTATTACCCCTGCCCATAACTTATTACATTATGGCCAAATGCAAATTGGTCAAGAAATAAGCTTTACTTGACTTGATATATGACTGTATCCTTAACTTTTTCTTCCAGTTGGAAGGAATTAAACCAGAAGATTTCACTTGGGAAGCTTTTCAGAAGTTTCTTGACAGTCTCTGTCTCCGACCTGAGATCCAAAGCATCTTTGAGAAAAGGTAGGTGCAGTGGGGTGAAGACAGTCAACGTCCAAATTCTTTGCTACTGTTATTTAGTGGAATTTTTGCTAAACTCAAATAATGTATATTTCTATTTTGACTGTTGCATTAGTACATTTTGATTAATTTGAGCCAGTGTGTACTTGTCAAATCAACGTTGGAAATCCTCAGATTAGTAAGGGTTCCGCTGCTACTAATGTGGCATCTGACTCATGATGTGTTGCGCCTTTGCAGATTGCCGGTCCGAAACCACAGCGTTACAAAATGTTCTAATAGTTTGACTGTTTTAAATGCGACAAAAACTTGCATTACATTTTTAGGGCCCGAGCACACACAGCGAGGACCATATTGTATCTCTAGTTGGGGCCCGAGCACCGAAAGGTGCGAGGACCCTATTGAATTTGCTCTGATTATTTTTCCTTTTATTTTTCTGCGTTTTGATCGCACTTTTGACTGCTTTAACATGCACACAAACTCACCAAACTTTGCACACACACCTTTCTGGGCGAATAATATAGTGTTCTATGGGTCTCTCGTATTAGCGTCACAAAATAACGCCCCCTACAGAGCAGCCCCCCCGACAACATTCTCCTAGACGTACGAAATGTCTGTGGAACATGTACTGTAACATTTCCAGACGTACAAAAAAGGCTCTTGTAGCAAATCCCTACATCTAACAGGAAATCAGACATTTTGAATTTAATGGTCATTTTTGGCAATTTGCACGCATCGTTCTTTAACAAACTCCTCCTAGAGAATTCATCCATCCATCCATCCATCGTCATCCGCTTATCCGGAGTCGGGTCGTGGGGGCAGCAGCTTCAGCAGGGGACACCAAACCTCCCTTTCCCGAGCCACATTGGAAAGCTCTGACTGGGGGATCCCGAGGCGTTCCCAGGCCAGTGTGGAGA
>JAODUE010002857.1:0-11505 GCA_027564755.1 Amblyopsis hoosieri
TCAATTGACGTGTCAAAGTGGCCATTTTGAGCGCATGGCTATGTTTACATGTGTGCTCACTGAAGCTAGGAATCGAAGATTACTTCTTTTATACTTCTTATTTATAGTTGAGTGTTTTTAATGGTGTTTTTGAGAAAGAGTATTCGAATACTCATTTGGAAATACCATCAAGTATTCGAAACCTGTAAAATGGTATTCAGGACAGCCCTAGTGGATTGGAATGTGCAAAGACTGTGGGTATGGACAGGTTGCTGTACAGACTCCAAAACGAGCCTTCCGAATTTATCCGTGGCGTTTAGGTCAACTAGATGGCACCTTGTGGAGCGAACAACCGAGCTATAGGCAGCCAGTGAAACGTGCACCGTAGGCCGGCTTGCCAATTCGAAAGACCTCGCTAGACCTACTTGTAAATAACATAAATTTTATTTCAACCACTGTTTATAAGTCTGCTTTTTTAAACTAACGATTTTATAAAATAAAATAAAATATATTTTATACAACTGAATATAGCTACTGCAATGTGTTTTTGATAAATTTTTATTAGACTATTATTATTTTGCTTACATATTATTATTATTATTATTATTAATATTATTATTATTATTATTATTATAGGCTACAGTAATACCAGTATTATTAAAAACATAAATTAAAACAGTAGGCTATTATTTCAATAAAAAGCAGCACATAAGAGAAGTGTAAAATCAGGCAGGTAATCGCCCCAACTCCCTACAAGGATGGAGTGTGCTGGTCCAGCACACTGGACGGAGTGAATGGTCCATTCATTAGAACAAAAGGATACAGACAGGCGCTGTGTTTTGATCAAAACCGTGAGAAAAAGTATCTACAGTTCTAGTGTTAAAGTATTCTGTTGACGCCCTAATCACACTTTCAAAGGAAATGTTTTTGTGTTGGTACAGAAAAGTACAAGTGCATGTAAAATCCCTTGTTGAGAAAGAACACACACACACAGTGTCTTTGCTAGTGTAAGACTGACGCAGTTGTTATTTTCCCATCAAGCGTCAACGTTGTCTAAATAGCAAATACACTTATGCCTATTTGACCGCCTGTGAGTGTGTTTGTCTAATCATGAGGTGTGGTCTAGTGCATTGCTGGCACGTTGCTATCTTGAGGCAGCGGAAAGTGATTGCGCGATTGACCAGAACAACCTGATCTAAAGTCAACGATTAGAATTGGCTATGGCAGGTGCACAACGCGCGTACACTTTACACACAGGGAAGCACAGGAGCGCACAAACATGCAAAGGATAAACATAGGGCCCATAGTGTCCCGCATGCAGAGGTGGAGGCTGGCTCCGCCCCTCTACCCCCTTCCTGCAGTGCACCACGTGCACACACACACACACACACACACACGCACATAATCTCACATACTGTACAGTAGATTCACTCAAACACTGAAATGCACATAAATGTGTGCAGACATAGCTCATGCACCCAATACACACTATACACAGTATACATAGTGAACACACACAGACTTCCACAAAATACACACTAGTGTGCACATGGGCACACATTTCGCACATGCATTCCACACAACACCAAGCCAAAGGAACACACACACACATCCTGTAAACATTCAGTGGAATGCAAATAAATCTTACAGTGCATGAACATGAACACACAAACTCTTGCATTCACAATGGCTGCATTAAGGGGTTGTATTTTCTGCATGCCAGTGCAAAGGCAGCAAACACACACCCACATCCACTTGACGTCATTCATCAGCTGTTGAAAAGACATTGTTGCAGTGCAGTTCTGCCTATGGAACAATGCATGTAGATGTCAGTGTGTGTGACACTATGACAGTGTACTGTGCAAGCCCCAGTGCCTTACAGACACAGTGACACTCACTGGAGTCATGTGTGTTTCAGCCATGAAACTTTCCCCTGGCAAAGTCACTCTCGCTCTCTCTCTCTCTCTCTGTCTCTCTCTCTCGCACCACAATCTCATTCCTTATCACTGCCTGTTCATGAAGGCAGATTAGCTCAATCTGTTCAAAAGAGGAATATTTAAAGAGAGAGAGGCATCCTGATGTACCCTACTTGAACCCCGTCTCATCAGATGCTGTGTGTGTATGTGTGTGTGTGTATTCGGAGGACATTAATCGGCCCTTCTCCAATCTACATAGGCGCTATAGTCGCCTCAGGGTCGGAGTGGGGGGTGCTATGTGGGGTCTTTCCTACATGTCTTGTGATCTCACATTGTTTTGTGTAAATTGCAGCCTCTGATGATGAGCTCCTCATTCCCCCTAGCAGTATCAGTGGGGGGCAGGGGTGGGGGGCCAGCCAGACACACACGCACACACAGAGAAGAAAGGAGGGCGACTCTGGCGGGAGCGGTACGTCGCCCCGGCCCGACGCGCTGACACGCGGCGTCTCGACATGCCGCCGCACCGTGATTGGAGGGTCGTGGAGTGCAGGAGCAGAGCCATCTGCTAAATTGTTGGTACACATGTAAGCAAATATTCTTGCAGAATGATTGCCTCTCATCAGAGTCTAACCCTGCAATGATGCCGAGAGACGGCAAAAGAGAAGGTGTTATTTTCCATCTATTTTCCATTCCTAATTTGCATTTTGTGCTGAAATGCATGAACTGGGTTCGCAAACTGAGGTGCCGTGTGGAGTTTTAGTTTTAAGCAAGAGGAGGGGGGCTGTTATATATTTTGATTTGTTTGATACCAAAACAGTGATGGGCTGCAATCAATGGAACCTGTGGTTTATTTGGGGTGAAATTAGATTTTTTTTATTGGGATGTTTGCATCTCAATGCAATTTGCCAGCTTTATTGTGGCAAACCCAGGAGCATCTTGCCTTGATTTTATAGTGAATTTGTCAAGGGGCCAATACAACAGTTGAAAATGAATAAGGTTATTTTTTTTACATGCAAACACTTACATGTGTTGCATGCAGACTCACACCCATTCATTCACAGATTAAAGCCTTCATTTAATCATCCTTGAAATGTATGTATCTGGTTAGCTAGCTACTTTATCCTTGTAACGTCTGTGTAGCCAGTCCCTTTAAATTGTCACTTCAGGCTATTCTCCTTACCTTTGAATATGGGATTTGTCTTCTTCTTTGCACCAACATCCGGCCTTAGATATACAGTATATTAACTATTAAATATAGGCCATAATACATTACAAAATTAAGTCAGTCTTATATGCACAAATTGTTTAAAAAAATGTTTTGTTACTACAGTATGTAATGTTTCAAGCAATTTTTCAATCAAGAGTCAAACTGCAAACAGAAATCATCCGCATCTGCTGCATAAATACAGTTAACTTTGGCAAATAGCTTCTTTACAGATCACTGATTAGGAAATATAAATTGATATGCATGACACCAAAAAAATAAATTTGCATAACATGAATAAGTGCCTATATGATAGGGGGCACCTCCAATTGTTTTATTGTGAACATAGGAACATACAGCAAAACCATTGAGAGAAACATTGTACAGCTACATTGTTTTCAAATTAGTATATAAGAGTATATAAAATAAATAAACAAATGAAATGAATGAAAATTTAAACAAATTGTGTGTGTGTGTGTATACATGAATATGTGTATATATATGTATGTGTGTATATACTGTATATATATATATGTACTGTATATATATATATATACATATGTACAGTATGTGTACAGTATATGTATGTATATGTGTATATATGTATGTAAACACAGTATCATTGCACTTTCTTGAGCAATAAGAGCAATACATACAGTATGTTCAATCCATCTATTGGCTGGACTGGACTTTTCCAATTAGAAGGGCATGTTTCATACATTACATAGATGCATCTAAGAGAAGAGGGGGCACAGTTGAAGGTAGTGAGTTAAATAGACAGAAATACAGAGAAAGGGAAAGAGAATGTGAAGAGGCAGCACAAGGCTACCTATTTCTTCCTCCCAAGGGGCCCCAACAAAGTTGTCAGGCGGAGAGTGTGAGCGAGCCTGCTAGATGATAATGTGCCATGACACTTCTGAAATGAGAACCAGGTTGCCATGGCAAAGACTGAGCAGGGACAGTCTCTCCAGGGGCCCAAATAAAACAAGCTGTAAATGATGTTTGATTAGAATCTAGATCATGGCACTGTTCAGACTGGTCCTTTTGTCAGCTGCTCGCCCAAGATTTTTTTGTGTCTGCCCGCATGTGTGGATGTGTGTATAATACTATATGTATGCATTTCTTCATAGAGCTACCTTCACCCAGCAAGAAAAATATGTTTTTTTTTTCTCTTACCAGCTCCGTCTTTCCTCTCTCATCTCTCTTGCTCCCAGACATTTTGACAAGGCTGTATCACTATCTTTGCTGGGTTGTTTTCTTTCAATCTCTTTGTCTATAGTCTCATAACATTTTCACACACACACACACACACACACACACACACACACACACACACGCAGGTGCGCACACGCACACGTGCACACGCACAAACACAGTCACACACATACACACACTGACATTAAATCTGAGATTTGCTAACTTTTTTACTATTTCTGACCAAAAAAATATATTAATTATAGCTCTCAAGATATAAACACATATTTTGTCTTCAATTATAGTCCTGCCACCATGGTAATTATAACTTCTAACTAATAAGTAATGAATACATATATAAAATGAAAAATAAAAAAATGTTTTACCAAAGAAATTAATCACAATACTAAAAATACTAAAAAATAAAAAAATAAAAAATAAAGAAATAAACAAAAAATGTGTAATACATTTTATTATTGATCATTTTGCAACTCACTGGAATTCCTGAGTCCCACTTCGTTTTACAGTGTTTGAATGTAAAGCATCTCAGGTAATTTCTTCTTTATCCTTAGCGACTTACAATTAGGAATTTTTATTAAAGGATCAGATAGAGGCTAGAAATCTTGCCCAAGGGTGCCTTGCCACATAGAATGGGCATGTAGAGGAAACCCAGCCTTTCTGCTGCGTGTCAACCTCCCTAAACCAGTAGGCTGTCCTGAAATAGAAGCAGCTATTGACTATCTCACCTAAAGCAACATCCAAAATTATGATGAGCTACCATTTTAAAGGTACACTCCTCAATTGTATTATAGCACCTTGAGGCAAGAGATGTCCACCTTAGCTTGTTTGGAATCACAAATGGCACAAATGTGCGAGTGTGGTAGGGCCTCTCTTCTTTGAGTTTGAAACCATACTGGCTGTTTGAAAGACAGTAGTCGTGTGTCCAAACAAGCTGGGCTGCACTAAAATCTAATCTAAGAGTTTCTTCTTCTTGGCCTGTGCATCTGTGCATGTACAAACAGAGTGGGAGGAAATATATTCTGCATATGTAGAGGTGTAGTGTCTTCTATTCATGGCCAAGAGGGCACTCTAGTTCCTCATTCAGGTTCCCTCCTTCATTTCTTTAGAAGAAAATGGTAATGGGGCGATCTATAACGGCAAAATATACAATACCGTGATTTCATCATGACAGTCATTATAATCAGCCTCAGCTGCAGCAAACACTATTTTGATGTAGTTCTTCAGGCAGGAAAACAATGACAGCAGTGTACAGCACCTGGATCTGTAAAGAGAGCTCTGAGACAGGAAGTCCACTGTCAGTATTTATTACAATCTGCAGCACCTAACCTTTTAGGTTTAATGCCACATTGGGTGCTAATTCTAATGATACTTTTCAGAACAAAAATAACAATTACACATATTGGCCACATTTTGCATTTATTTCGGTAATATTTAATTGCATTGTGTTACCATAGCAACAATATGGTATTTGTAATATTTGTAATATCTATTTTAAAGCTATAACACAAAATGCCATATGAATATGTGTCTCTTAATCTGATGTAACATTTTCAGTTACCCTAAATTGAATTAGAGTAATTGTTGCTTGGTGTTGAAATTAATTCACAAAAACATGTGGTAGTGGTGGCTATACAGTATATTTGTCTATGTGTGTGTGTGTGTGTGTGCATTTTGTATGGTAAATAGAATAGCAAAACACACAATTTTTTTTCCATTTGCAGGTTTGCTGTATGCACCACCTTCCTTTTCATTTCAGATTTATATAAATATTTGCTTTGTGTCTGAAGCGCTAGTTCTTCATGAATTCCACACACACACACACACACACACACACACACACACTTTATTAATCCTCTTTTTGTGAGTACAGAGATGGCTATGCGTACCCAATGCACTGAGCTCATGAACACCATGCAGTATACCTTTCAGACAAAAGAAGTAGGCATGGTCGTAGCAGCAATGCATTAAGAATAAAAATGAGATGTTACCTATATGAGACTCAAGCTTAAAGTTAGAGCAGAAACCTAAAGACTTCCAAACAAATGATTTGGAATGAATCACTGTCTGCAGTGATCAATTTTCCTCCACGACTCCTTAGCGTGACTTAAGGCGATCTGTACCGATGTTAATTGTGTACCTTAATTTTACCCCACCACCATTCAACACCAGCTTGTTTACTCCTAAATCCTTACTCAACTTGATCTGTGCTACCTAGTGACAAATATAGTACTAAATGAATAGGTATTGATAAAATAATGTTATGCCAAAACAAAACACTCCTCTCTACCTGGTGACAAATATAGTACTAAATGAATAGGTATTGATAAAATAATGTTATGCCAAAACAAAACACTCCTCTCTACCTGGTGACAAATATAGTACTATATAAATAGGTATTCATAAAGTAATTATATGCAAAAACAAAACACTGCGTTCCCTTAAGTGGTTCTAATAGCAACACAACAGCAAAGTGCAGTAACTGCAATTTTGCTGATTTCTGTTTTATAGTCTGCAGCACATTATATTCACATCAATTGGGTTGTAATAATTACATTTGTATCAAACTAATTGGACTGTAAAAAGTACTGTCATACAGTAGCATAGTTAAGTGTTAATATAATGTATTTTCTACTTACCGGCATAACCTCTAATATAATAACTTTGCAACATCAACATTATTGTTAATCCACTGTTAAAACTATTCACAGGATTTTATTGACAATTTAACCTATAGATGAAATAAATGTTATTTAATGTTTAATAATGTTATTTATTACCATAGCCTATTTTACACATTTATAAGATTTAATAACACTTAAAATAGTCTTAAATCTCATGCACATCGTTAGGCTCCATTTCAACTTCGCGACAAACATGGAGGATGTACTGTATCCTTGTACAATGTGCTGCAACAAAAGAATACCAAATATTTTATGTTTTTGTGTTCATTCGTTTATAATTTGCATCCATATGCTACATTTGCCATGTTTATATGATGGACCCAAGTGCTAGCGTTAACTAATGTGCATTGTCCCTTACACAGATAGACATAAATACACATAAACACTAATGGCTGATGTCTCAGCCATGTGGTTCGTGCAGACCATATCCGCAGGTAGTGGCCTTGGTGCATACAGTATCTCCTCCACTTATCCTGTCCTCCCGTCTGCCGTTTCCGCTTCAACCCGCCTGCTAATGAACTGCTTCCCAAGGCTGAACTAATCAAGGCTGACTGTTCTCTGTCACTGTCAATTACACGGTCCCCCCCCTCCTACCCTACCTGGCCTGCCCCCCTTCTGGAAGCCGGCAGACTGGACGGGTCCAGCGGAAAAGGGAAAGTAGCACAAGAGCCGAACACTCCATGCAAGGTTTGCATGCGTGCAAAAGGATATCGCTGTTCCCTGTTTTGGCTTTACTTTGTAGAGATAACTAACAGTGTGTGTGTATGGGGGTGGGGGTGTGAATGCATATGACCACTTGACAGGTGAGATGTTACGGAGATGTCGGTTCATGATTTAGTTTCTTCCTGGTGGATGGAACATGTCGTGTGGTTGTATTGGTTATCATAGGGAGCCTGCTCCTCCCCAACATATGCTGAGCGGCTGGCAAGCCTATATTAAGGCTGATAGGCTCACTGCCCTCTCCTACAGCTATATAAACAGTGAGCTGGGAATGTGGCTCCTGGGGGCTCTTTAATTCAATCGATGTCCGTCTGTCTATCTGCGTGTACGTGTGTGTGTGTGTGTGTGTGTGTGTGAACTCACAGAGCCTTTGCAGCTGCTCCAAGCGTTGTCCCTCCCCCCTCTGATGTTTGACCAATCAATGAAAGACATCATCAGTTTTTACAACTGTGGAAGATGAGGAGATGGATTGACAGAGAAAAACAAACACATTCACACACACACTTCTCCTGCTCACAAATAGAACAGCAATCGTAAGCTTCTGGTGTTAGTATTTTAAAAAACTGTTTCTTTAAACTAGTCTCAAGGATACAAACTGCACGATTTCATACTTTTTTGTGTACATGTCCTATGAAATGATGAGAACACACAAAGTCATTGCCTTACCACAAATGCTCATGATCACGAATAACGGTCTAACGTGTTATTGTGGTCAACATGAGTAAAGAAAACATACAGTATGCATGAGCAGTTTAATTTTCACCTTGTTAGTGAGGCAGGCACAATGATTTTTAAGGAAATATATTTTTGATAGCTATGTGCTTAAAAAAACTGCATATAATTTGTATACTGGAATACCTAGTTGCTGACCTTAGCAGACCTTATCTGACCTTGGCTCATGAGTAGAATTAGTGTTTTTGGCTCCAAACAATTGTTTAGATTTGTATCCCAAATCACAATTACACAGAATTACACTAGATGCATTTGGCCTAACAATACCTGAGAGTGGACAAGCACTTTTTCAACTGCCCTGTCCAGGGAGTTAAAACGTATCTCTTTTTCCAAAAGCTCCCAGACATGTTATTCAAAGTAATTAACCTTAATCTGCCCAAAAAAGGACAAATCTGTATAGGCCACTGCCTCTTAAGTGGACCCATCGCTGCATGGCTGTCCTTCTCCCTCTGATCCTAATGGGGCCTCTGCTTAATCAAAATTCAGCCATCAGATCGTGATATTGAATCATTTTTTAATTGGGAGCTACATTCTGGTTAATAGTTTTATAATTCACAAGCTCTAATAGTCTTACCACTGGGATCCGCTCTACTTTGTCTCTGCTTGACATCTCATACATATGTCCACATGTACTCTGTCCATATAACAAATCTCCTTTGTGGTTTGATACAGACATTTTAAGATTAGGTAAAATGATAATGCAAGGCTCAATCAGAGCCACTGAGAATAACAGACTCCAAATCTCACGTCTATATTCAACTCCTTCATTGTATGATGTACAATTGAGCTCTGCATTGATTTCAGGGCTTTCACGATTGGATAGGTCTTAGGTGGGATTTTTGTGTATCCCACAGTCCAACAAACCTCCATATTATACATGGTCTATGCATTTTGGTAATATTTATATAAAATAAGTAATAACTGTATTTATGGTACAGATACCTTACTATAAGAGTAACCAAACACCTACGTCACTGTACATAGGCTACAGTATTTGGACATTTGGGGGAAAAACATTCTGATTTGCATGTCAAGGTCATAGCCTTTGTGCATCAGAATCTACTGTAAAGATGGAAGGATGCAAGGATATCCCGGTTACATATACAGGATATTCAAATTCCATTTGTGATACGTTTTAAATGTCAACACAACATACTAAACACCCAACAACACAACCATGAAACATAAAATTACACATAATATACAATATACAATATAAATGTATACATTTGCACGTACACATTTAACCCTTTCTCCCCCCTCCCCCTCCACTGGACCAATATGTCAAAACAGCAGCAATCTCAGCATGTCAAGAACCATGTTCCACTTGTTTAAATTATTTTGTTTTGCATCATGCAGCTGCGCAATTGATTGCTCAAGATGAACAATATCTATAAAAGAAGAGATCCATTGTTTCTGGGGCAAAGTGTGCAGAGGTTTCCACTATACGGTAATCATTCTCTTGGCTGCTGTTAGTCCAGCAAGCCATATCCTCCGTTTTATGTTAAGTTCAATGAGGAATCATCATTAAGCAAGACTACTACTTCTAGTGAATTTGGAATATGCTTAGTCAAGATACTCATCAATGAAGATGTTACAAAACCCCAAACGGACATCACCCCGGTCACCCCCATACCATATGAATAAAGTGTCCTGAGGGCAAAGCATACAAGCAGAGGTTGTATTGATATGCATTTTTTGGGAGTGAGGTAGGTCATGTGTGCAAAATTACAGTATAGTGATGTCATTTGATGATTTGGGTTTCTTGATGATAATATAATATTAGACCAGACATTATTCCAATTAATGTTTGCTGTAATGTTATGGCTTCATTCCAATCAGAGTGTATTGGTAGTTGTTGATGGACTGATATTGGATATTGTGTGCAAGAGTAGCATCACATGTCATTTGTGGTACAGCAGGACGAAATGGGCTACAACAGATCAACATAATCAATCATCAAGGTGTGGACATTTGACATGGACAGTATTGTAGGTGCTGGCAATGTCTCTTCAAAGTCCAGATGCTTGTGATATTATGATGTTGGGATAAAACCACCAAATTAGTTTTTAATGTCTAAATCTGATTCAAAAATATTTGATTAGGTCATTCAATAGACAGATAAGGTTGGTCCAACCTCAGTGATAAGGTCTATAAGTGAAGCGATGTGATTCCACGACCAACAAAGCAAATGCTTTCAAAACATTTATGACTATAGTCTAAAAGAATATCTTTTTTGTAAATCAGTGAGTTTTTACCTCACATTTACAACTTTATAATCTCAGTTATTTTCTTGTACAGTAGTCTATTATACTTTGATCTCGGAATATTACCCCCTCTCCCAGTTATGTAATTGTATTTTCCTAAAATTAACCTAATATAATGTAATACCAGAAAGTATAATGTGTTTTTATAATACAGTCTTACTAGTGGCCTACTCCTGACACTGACAAGTGAAATTGTGAAACTGTCTTCCAGCACCGCTACCCAGGCCTGTTAAGATCGAGCTTTTTGATAAAACATATTAGAGTGTTACAATATATTGTACAGATTAGGCAAATATGTAGGCCAGGCTGTAGGCCTACTGTATTTTATGCACTTGACGTGCGTGTGTATGAGGTTAACATTACTATAGCAGTCCATGCTTACAGTACAGGTACAGGCCCAGTGTCGAGGTTCACGGTTCGCTATTGGGGTTAATCTGATAAGAATGAGATGATAACATAAACTGTGCTGCCTTAAAAAGTTACTAGGTTAACAAATGTTGTTAAATAATGTTATAATTGTACAGACAAAAGGTATATATTCTTTGGTTGTGAGAAACCACCCAGAACGTGTGTTCTATTTTTGGCATAGAGAAGCCGTATTTAAGCGAGCGCTGTTTCTTTAAATTTCAACTACGTTGTTTTTCCTTTTCCGCTGTATGCTCAGTTTAGCCGAGCTGAGCACAGAGGAGCAAAGCAGACAGCGAAATCATACGGTTGAAGTGTTTTCTATGTTTTTGCCTTGGGAAATAATTATCTGTAAGTATTGTTGTATATGTGAACAGTTGTTAAAT
>JAODUE010002858.1:0-11505 GCA_027564755.1 Amblyopsis hoosieri
CTGTGCTTTTCTTTCAAAAATTAGGAAATTTCTAAGTGACCCCAAACTTTTGAACGGTAGTGTATATATATATATATGATACATATATATGATATATAGATATATATGAATATATATATAGATAGATAGATATAGATAGATAGATAGATATGATATATAGATATGATATAAATAAACTGTTTAATGTAGCACTATACGCTCTTAATGTGCATTTATTCATCCAGCTTTTATGTTTGATGGTTCACAGGAATACATAGTGGCATTATGTTCTGTCTGCAGCTCCAATCTCCTGCAGTTGTGATGTACTGTATTGTGTATACTATAATCACCTGCCTGTTTTCTATAGATCTATGCCCAGAAGGAATCTCAGAGGTCTGGTTACATTGAGTTGGCCCTGCAGGCTTATGAACAGACTGCTACAGAGAGCTCTGCTGCCTGACTGCCACTGTAACACCGAAAATATAATTGAATTAATCTGAAAACTAGAGCCACACCAAATGGGACTATCCAGCAATGTGTAAAATATCAATGGCATGTT
Organism: Amblyopsis hoosieri; assembly: GCA_027564755.1. NCBI lineage: Eukaryota > Metazoa > Chordata > Actinopteri > Percopsiformes > Amblyopsidae > Amblyopsis > Amblyopsis hoosieri. The sequence goes on from JAODUE010002858.1 coordinate 539, forward strand.
CCTGCAATCCTTGGTCCAAATGGGCTTTGTTTCAAGGTGGATGGTTGGACCGCATGTAGCCTACACACTTGTGAAGCGAGACATTTTGGGAAATTATCTCTGGCCATATAAAAAGCAATTAAGCCAAGCCTGTATCAAATATAATGGATGTACATACTTTTTTTTTTTTACGATTTTTTTTTTTTGGCTGGTTAATAAAAGTTAATACATTGTTAGTGCTGTCAACTGTTTTATTGCACGTTTTCCAGATGTTTCAAAAGTAATTTCTAAAAGAATAAGGCACTTGGGTATTAAGTATTACATTACAGTAAAACACCATATAGTCGCATTATGAAAGCTGCTAGTTTCATTTTGTTTTTCTGCATGTCTGTCCTCTTCAAAGATGTCAAATTTAATTGAACAGTGATGAATACTGGAGTGGAGCTCTTATTAGTACTTGCTCTGGTCTTGTTCTAAGAGGAGATAACAATACTTTATGGCTTCTCATCCTATCTGCTCAGCACCTGAAACATTGTCCCATGATGCAGCCAACTGAATAATCCAAAATATGTATGTTTTGTACCTGTACAAGGAAGTGTTTAGTGTTTCACTCAAAGGATTAAACATTCAAGACTACAGAATGTAGTCACCGACAGCTATTTGGTCCCGTTTCATTTCCATTATGGATAAGTGTGTTATACATAAACACAGCATAAAATGCATCTGAAACATTTTCATCTAAAATAAATCCCTCCATAGAAACTCATTTATAATTTTTGTACATTCTTATGAACCAGGGGGTTTGGCTCATTGTTTCCAGCTAAGCTTTGTTATTTATCCCAAGGGGTTTTACGAGAAGCTAATTATATTCTAATATTGTGATAAATCATGATTTTTGTTTAGTTTAGTCTCAGCAATAGCAATAGTCCTCTGGGTTTTTGAAAGTGTCAATTAGCCACTGAGTGATTAATGCTAATGTACCTGGAAGAGGAAAAACAATGTACCTGTCTGAACATCTGACAAGGTAATTACACCCCAGAGTGCTTTATGTTTATATGACAACATTCTGGCTAAACAACACACGTACCACGACTACCAATATCTGGTGTACGCAGTATCTTGATCCTGTAACCACCAATCAATTATCTAATCCGATTCGTTTAAGAAGTCATCATCCAGGTTGACATCTGTGGCATCTATATCGTCCAGGTCAAAGTCATCCAAAGTGAGATCATCCAAAACCTGAGTGATGAGAGGAATCTGTGAAAACACAGGAACGCATTTATTCAACAATTTAAAGAGGAAAAGAAAAACAGCTTTACCTCGTCATTCATCTCCATCTCCAGGTGCAGGGCTGGTTTCTCAGCTCCTTCGCCAGGTAGATGACCTGCAGCTGCCGTTTGGTGTATTGCCGCTCTGTCGGGTTCTGGAAGAACCACAGTTTCGGGCACCAGGATGGGTTCTGATTCTGTTAGGTGTGGTATGGCATGTTCCTCGAGGAGTAAATCAGTGACTAGGACCTGCTCTGTTATGGAAGCCATGGCTGTGTCTGGAGCTGGAGTGCCAATTTCAGGTGCCGGAGACATTTCCTGGACACCCATCTCAACTGATGATATAGCTTCAAAAAGAGGCTTAACAAGGGGATTTCCTGTAATGGGTTCTTCTATTATGTCTCTCTCTGTAGACACTGGAACATCTTCCAACTTTGCTTCAACTATAGGTTCAGCCTCTGGTTTAAACACGTTTACTGAAGAAGAAATTGATTGTGCTTGTATCATGCCAATAGGCTTTTCTTTTTCTGTTGTGGGCAGTACCAATGGTGCTGTTGGGATGGATTCTTCTGAAACATACTCTTGTTCTAAGAGAACTGGTTGCTCCAATATGGCTGGCTGTTCATATAAAGCATTTACCACACTTTCTGCCATGGAGAGATCTGCACTGCTTTCTCTCTCTTCCTGCACAGACAACAGGTATGATTTACCAACATGTCAACATACAGTAGAAAGAATTTTTCCAAATCCAAAAATTTGCCGAAATTAACTTTTTTCCAAGCAACACGTATTTTGTACAATTTGTTCAGATGAAATAATCAACAAAATAACAGAGGCGTGATAGTCCAGTGTTTACCTCTAGCTCATCGGGCAGGTCTTTTGACACATAACCTGCAGATTCCTCAAGAACATTCCGGTCCTCATTTGGCTGAGGAGATACAGTCAAACATTAGCCTATCATAAATTATTTTTTTATAATTATTTTATTATTATAAATGCTTAAAACCTTGAGCTGGCTGCATATGTAGCTGTAGGTATTACAACTGAAAGAACTACTGTGCATTTCTTGAACAATTCATAATGGAGCAACTGACTGGTAAACCACTGACCGTAATGAGTGAGTATTCTGCGGCAGGCCTGACCCTGACATGGGTCTCCCTCAAGTACTGCTCTGCCAGCAGAGCCTGCTGAAGACCAGGGAACAGGTTACTGTAATGGGTAGGGTCAGCCAGGGCATGTGCTGCCTTCTGGTTGACCTTGGACAGGCTCTCCTTCCACATGTTCACCACGCTGAGGGGCAGTGATGAGGGCGTGTTATCACACTGTACAGACATACACACAGGACATAACCATATAGTTCTGTGGTCACAACACAGATCAAGTTGCACAGTAAGACACTTTATTTTTTATACCAAGTGTGATAGGGATGTATCGATCGATCAGCAGATCGGAATTGGTCGATTTCCACTCAAAATACGAGATCAGTGGTAGTCTGATATTCCTTTCTAATGGCCAATACGGAAAAAGGATCTTAAATTGTCCATTGTTATCAATTAAATAGCTGTCAATTCACCATTAATTTATTAATTTATTCATTAATTAAAATTTTCATGATTTAATGCATTTACCTGAATTAAAAATTTATCTGAAATTCATAAATAATATACTCTGTACATAAAAAGTAAAAAATCTGTATTGGTCGATTTTGCAAACTGAAAAAAAGAAAGTTTCGGCCCAAGAAAATGAAAACAAAAAACAACAGTGGTGCATTTCTAGAGATAAACATATTGTAAGCATACTCGGAGTATGAGTAACATTATAGATTTACTTGGACACACGGCTGGGCAAATACGTTCGAGCTAGGAATGCAGCCTCTGGAAGACGGTTGGTCTTGATGAGGAGGTCCAGACATTTGTCCAACCTGGGCAGACGCACACAAATGATTATATACGCAGCCTGGGACCAAAAATACAAACAATGTAAAGACACTCACTTCCCCTGAAGAAAGTAGCTGACGAAGGCCACGTTAGTCTTGCCATCCTTCTCTGCCCCCTCGGCCAGTTTGCCCACCATGCTGGCGTTGCCTGAGGCGGTGGCCAGCAGCAATAACCCTCCATAATCCTGGGCATGGTGCAGGCACTCCTGGGCTAGGCTAAACTGGCATTTAGCAGTAGCCAGCTCTGCCAACTGCTTCCATTTCTGCTCTGACTGGAGGGCCAGTGAGAAGAGACAACAGGAAAACCCAGGATTCCCCAAATTACACAACACACGTTTGGAGGTACTTGCTAAAAGTTCCCATTTGCCTCTGCAGTTATGGAACTTACTGATTCTCTACATTTCTTATGTGCGGGTAAAATGGACAAACTAAAGTGCTACATTTGATTTGTTTTATTAGGATCCCCGTTTGCTGATGCAAAAAGCGGAAGCTACTCTTCCTGGGGTCCACACAAACAAGCATCAACACGTAACACAACAATACATACACACATATATGATCATAATTCATATGAGCTGTGAGTTTACAGTATTGTGTGAACATGTATTGTCATCTAACCTCAGACTCCAAGGCCAGTTGGTGGGCTATGTTCAGCTCTCCTAGCTGCAGAGCCAATTCAAACCGGTGTTCTGGGTCAGTGGATACAGCCAGGGCCAGCTGTCTGAAGCCCTATACACCGCAATAAACAGGGTGATTAATTTGACTACCACTAGGGTGCCCCTGAGCAAGGCATTTACATTAGAATACTTACACTTCAACTGTACCGTGGCTAAGTATCCAGGAGAGAAATGGTTGCAATTATCTGCTTTGATTGGGAAACGGGAACAGCTGTAAAAGTCCTTGCATCTAGTAGGTCCTTACCTGTTTTTCCAGAAAGTGAGCTACCCGAATCCTCTGTTCTTTGGGGATTGTGGGTAGGACCTTGTCAGCCATTATGAAGTCCCTCCTCATGACAGCTGTCTGGTATTCCAGCACAGAGACCAGCAAAGAGTAACTGATAATGTTCAACTCTTTGTCTCCCAGATAGAGACGATTGTCCTTAGGAATGTAGCCCAAAAGGTACATGAGCCTACAGTTAAACAGGATGACAAAAAACACTAAGAATATTGTTGTCCTCTTGTCTTCAGCCTTTTTTCAGTCATATTTATTGTCGTATATAGTTTAAAAGGAACAGGTCATATTTAAATGGATTATATAGTTTAAAGGAACAATGTATGATCTTGTCTGCCACTAGATGTCAGTGTTTTATGGACCACACACACACTAATGTGCATGCACGTTTGGGCCGGCTATGTAAACAGAAGAGCTCAGAGTAGAACGAACACACACACACACACACACACACACACACACACATAGATAACAGTTATTTGTTGCTATATAGTGTTTAAAAATATTGTAACGGACCTTTAATGTGATATCACTTCATTGCATAGTGCACACACAGACTAATGCTACCTATCCATATGTGCGATGGTGACAATCTCTCCCCCAACATAGTAGTTGAGTCTGTTGACAGAGCTGGTATAGATGAAGCAATCTCCAACCCATATTCCTGTCTTCACAGATTCCTTGATCTCTCCCAGCACCTAGTGTTTTAGCATGTGTGGATGGAATAGTTGTGTAGGGGAAAAAAGAGGTCAAATAACACCAGAGACAAAGAAGACAACTAGATAACTACACGATAATGGGGATGAGTCTAACTGTATACATCATTATACAGTTACCAGTTATACCGGAAGACCCATTTTAGTCCAAAGAAAACATTTTTTACTACATTTCCATAGCCAGTAGGTTATATTGCCATTGATAGTAAATGTGTGTTGTTTTTTTTTTTTAAAGAAACATTTGTAAAGGTGTATATTGGAGAGCTAAGTGACGTTGTATATTTATCTCCTCGAGTCTTACAGGACAGGCTTGGGCTGGTTTACTGACCTCAAAGGCATCTTCTATCCCATCCGCAGTCACGCCTTGCTGGGACTCCTGGGCTGCTGCCACATGCTCTGGCAGGTAACGCAGTATAAAGAAAGACTCCTCTGTAGCAATACACAGCAGCTCCCCAGAGTCAGACCAGAAGACCTAAGGACAGCCAAGACAAGAGGATATTGACCACAGAGTAATACTGGTGAGCAAATACAAAATGTGACATGTGGAATTTAGCATAGCACAGCCTATGCAAATGTAGATGTGTTCCAACTGTAACGTCAGCCAGATCCTGTGCTTAATTCTCTGACCATTGTGTGCAGTCAGGCAGTAGTGTTTTCATCTGGCTCCTAACAGTGACTGATTATCGGACTCACTTGTTTAGGTTGAATCTCTACGCGGCGGATTAGTTCCACGTTTTCCCAGTCATAGAAAGCCAAGCCACTGGTCGACCTCAGTCCCAGCAGGAACCCGCCATAGATGCCTGTGAAATCTCATTATTCTTAGATCAACGACGAATACAGAAACAGCATAAACTAAGTAATAACTTTGTCTGACCTTCAGCCCCAAAATCAGATTTAAAAGCCCTCTTCTCTTTGAAGTTCTTGAAGATTTTGATCATGCCGCTGCCTTCCCTTATGGCATATCTGTAATAATGGAGACGTAGACAGTTACATAAACTACAGCAGACCCCAATGTGGATCATCCTTAGCGGAATACATGTATGGTTTAGTGTGTGTGACCCACTCAGAAGAGTCATGGGCCCAGACAAACTCCTGGGCAGAGCCAAAGCTCTTGTTCCTCAGCGCCACGGCGGTGTAGATAATGTACTCTCCATCTCCACACACCACCACAAACCTGGCAACACACAAGTTCAGCAAGTTTACGGACACATCGCACTCTTCTTAGCAGGGAAACGTCCACACGATTGCACTGTACATAAAGCCGAGCTAAAGATATCACACTACAGCATTATATTATATTTCATTTATATATTTATATTATATTTCATGTGTTGGTTGCCCAGGTAAGTCAAACCCATCCATCAACGTGGTCTCTCACCTCCCATTCGGGCTGTGCTGGATCGTCTGGGGGTAAATCTCACAGCTGCCCATGTCCTTGACAGCGAGCGGTAGCCTCTCCCCTTCCAAGATGTCCATCTCCCCCATGGTCTTCAGGTTGGCCTGCTGCACCTCAGAGTGTCGAGCCCACATGATCTTCCCACTGTAGTCCATGGACATGGCTGGCTCCTCGCGGCCCAGCTGAGGTGAGGACATTTGGGGTGAAAGACGGATGCAAATTGAATTGAAGAGGGCATACAACAGACATACTGTGATGATGCTGTGATAGGATATGGAAGAATTAGATACTGTATTCCCAGCCATTTTAATATGAAACAATCGTATCTAACCATTGCAAACTTGTTGTAACTAACAACTACAGCATCTACAATCTACAGCAGTGCTTCTTATAGCTCAGGACTGAGTCAGACCACTACTTTTAATGGCATAACATGATAGCATGACATTTAAATATACATATACATAAAAAGTTGACAGATTAATTCATAGATGTTTTTTAAAATCATAAACTTATGCAACGCTTTTGACCCCCCTTGCTAAGAATCGCTGATCTACACAGTATAGTATATATATTTATGGTGAGGTGTGTTGTGTGGTATAGAGCTCTGGGTGACGTACAGAATACATAAAAAGAAGACACCACACCTTGATTATGATACTGCCCTCATCGTAGCCCAATGCCACACTGTTGGAACCACGCTGACCGCACACACACCAAACCCGCTCCAAGCCATAGTTGAGTGTGTTCTCCAGCCGGTAGGTATTGGAGTGCCACACACGAACAGTACCTGGGGGGAAGAGGGTTCACATAAAAACCGTGCAGGGGTAACATTATATAATAATTAGATGGGTATGTGCATACAGTGGATATTTTATTGACGATTCAACGCACCGTCCTCAGAACCTGTGAGGATGATTGGCAACTCAGGATGGAAGCTGACACAGGTCACATTCTGGGTATGACCCTCCAAGGTCTGTACACATGTCTTGTTCTGAAATAGAAATAATAATAATAATAATAATAATAATAATACATTTTATTTATAGGCGCTTTTCAAAAGGATACCTTACAAAGTACAAAATAAAAAAAACATAGCTACTGTACAGTTTCAAAAAGTCAATGAAAATAGCCAATTAAACGAGACAAGCAAAATCAGTCGGTGTAGGCCATTTTGAGTAGGTGTAATTTTAAGATGGATTTGAAGACAGAGAGAGAGAGAGTCAGTGTTACAGATGTTTTGTGGGAGAAGAGACGAGGAGCAAAACGACTGAAAGCTCTAAACCCCACGGTGGTTACCCGTGCAGGTAGGTGGCATAAATAGGGTGAGGAGCATAGCTACTGTACATAGCTACTGTACATCAATGAAGCATAACGAGTTACCATGTGTTATATAGTATGCTATGTTACTCAGCAACATTGAAGGTATGGTCAGGCATTCTTGCCAACGTCGAGCTAAAATCAAAACAGTATTGCACTGCGATCCTTCGCGGGCGGCGCATCACACGAAATGCATTGTGAAGCAAAGCGTAGTGTTGATACGAGCGGTGTTCTCTGCTTTGTTTAGGTTACTATTTTTACGGAGTGTAGAAGTATCAGATTATTCTTTCAACACACACAGCTAGCGAAATGTGAGGAGATATTTGGTGAATTTGACAAAAAGTCTATTGGCTGTCTTTACCTTTAACACTGAAGTAAAAATGTGTCCAGATGGCTACCTGATAATCCCAGATCTTCACTAGGTGGTCATCAGCCCCAGACATGAGGTAGGGCTTGTCTCCTCCACTATAATAGTCTATACAGTTGACCCCCTTCTCATGCCCCTCCAGGGTGAAGTTAGGAGTGTTGGAACCCAACTGCCAAACCTATAAAAGGCACCAAATACAACAGTATTGGAACTAAATAGATTTACAGCGGTGTGTTAGCGACCGAGTGTGTGTGTGTGTAGGAACATACCTTGATGGTTCTATCCAAAGAGGCACTGGCAAATTGGTTGTTGTCTTTAGGATTGATGACAATCTGCATGACATAGTGTGTGTGTCCCTCAAATACCTGGCTGCATGCCCACTTCTTGTCCCAGTTCCACAGCTTGATCAACATGTCATCTATACAACCATGCCAACAGACACACACAGACGACACACATTTTACTTCCCCTTATTTCAACGTATTAGAATCTTAGAATATCAATATTCTGATGGGCTATGCGCTTGTTGTAGCCACAGGCAGAAAATGCTTATTTGTATACAATAGGCTTCACATGCACATGTAGGTTTAGTGTTTTTCAGTAGACAATGTAGTCGACTCCTACCGCTGCTGGTGAGGATATAGGGCTGTGTAGGGTGGACAGCTATACAGCGGATGTAGTCCGAATGGGCCTCAAACATGTGAACTCTCTCCAAAGTGTTGTAGTTAAACACACGGATCTTCATGTCATCCTGGAAAAAATGAGGGACAGGCAGGCAGAGAATACGATGGGAGACATATTCTTTGACCGCATACGTTTACAGTGACTGTATTCAAACAATGTTCTGGTGTTTTCTATGGATGAATGGTCTGGAGCGCTGCATAGAATCACAGTCCCAGAGTAGACTTACTGCCCCAGCGATGACCCAATGCTTCCTGGCTGCAAACCTGGCCACTCTGACAGGCTGGTCACACACCTCAAATGTTTTCACCAGTGTCTGCATAGAAAGGATTTCAAACAGACTTATGAGATACAGATTGAATGGCTTAGCCTGGTGTAACCAGACCATATTCACTTTGTGAATAGGTCTGGCCACGCTCCATTGGAAAGTGTTCGCAGTCGTATCCTCCTACTTGGCGTAGACCTCTGGTTCATTTTGAATCTATTGGACAGCGCTGAACCAATCGGCGTTGCTACAAGTGTTTTGATCGTTCTACCACCATTTAGAAACACGCTTGACTTCACCGTCATCTCACTAACCCACGCTGATTGGGCCGCCATCTGTGTGGCGGTGCATACACTAACGTGATCAGAGTTTCCAGACTGTAATCTCAGCTAAATCATTTGAGCTGAGAGCATAGTCGGGCAGAGCCAGGCTATGAATGTCTACCATTTTTCAAAAATCCACTGTACAAAACATTTAGTGATTGGGTCTATGAAAGAATTAACAAATTAATAAGGGGGTGTGATAGACGATGAGTGTTAGAGCACATCTGGACACTCCAGACACACAACAATAGCTTGTCTAGGTTACAGGTTACACAACATAATCAATAATAATATGAAAATATGAACAAATGTTACGATCATTACATTCTGAGTTAACGGGTGAGCAACTAAAGCATATGTAAAAAAGTGATTACAAAAGGTTCTGTAGGTAGGAATTTAGAGCTATATATTTATAGTAATATGTTAGAAATGCCATATCGGTCAGCTATCTGTTATATCTATATCTATCTGCTATATCTGCTATGATTGATAGCCACGTCTCAATATGAACTGATAGAGAAGTTGCTAGTTACTGAAGCTTTGTGACCTATCACTCTTTTTTAATTAGCAAATCCTACCTAAAGCAGCGTTAAATTGACACATGCAAGCGGGAGGTTAGGGGTTGTGGAGATTGAACCTGTGACTCGAGGTTCCAGACCACCACACTGCCATTGTAGAGGCTGGCCACCATCCACGGTTCAGTAGGGTGTAGGTCCACACTCTTAACACGCTCAGATCGGGATGTCAGCTTTCGCTTGATGTCCAGCCGCAGAGGCTGTCGAAGAACAGACAGAGAAAGCAGCTCTCAATTTGTTTTTATTTACTATATATGATTCTCTGCATTTGATGCAGATTAGGCATTGGCCACATTTAGACTCATATTTTTTTCAGCAGAGCAATATGTCTGTTTGGTACGTTCCACATTTGAAAAGCTTGATCGGCCCAGTTTTCACTGTTAGTTTTTGGGTTTGATTTTTTATAAAAAAAGTAACTCAGCAAAATATTCACACACTGGTTTTACAGCGAACAATAATCGCATCAGCTGACTGCCATATATTATGTCTGTAGCTACAAATGAAAACAGTGCAGTTTACATTCATTAAAGTAAAACAATATTGTGCACATTGGACCTGCGTTAGTTTAATTAATGCAAATAAAACTGAAACTTTTTTAATACATACAAATAAATATATTCAAAGTTGCGCAGGCTATAGGCAGAAGGCTACCAACTTAACTGATACATTTCATTTTGGTTTGGCCAAACTTTATCAAATTTCGTTCTGCCTACCATGTTTCCACGTTAGCGGACCGTAATGGTAAAGAGTCCTTGCTTGAACTTGCACTTTATGCAAGCGTCGGTCTTCTGGAGCAAATATTTTGCCAAGAGACTTTTTTCGACGTGGATCCTTGCAGTTTCCTGTGAAAGCACTTCGCAAGATCCGGCAGAAAGCAGGAACACGTAGGTCTACGTTTTTCTCGACTCGGCTTGCTTCACTCACTCTGTTGTAAAGATATGTACCGGGCCGGTAGACTCACTAGCCATGCCATAACGAACCCTTTTCAAATATTGCTGAATAATAATTTGTCAGAATATCCATGACCATTGTAGCCTACTCATACCAACATAACAGGTGTTGTGCCAAAAAGTGATTTCCTGACAGAAAGTGATTTTGCACTCTCCCGCTGAAGGCTGAAATCACTTTTTGGCAAGCTGAAATGTGCATTATGGCTCGTATTGGATATAGTCAACAGGTATAAAGGC
>JAODUE010002859.1:0-11504 GCA_027564755.1 Amblyopsis hoosieri
GTGTGGTTTTCCACTTTGATTTTGAGTGTGACTCCATATCCAGACCTCCATGGGTTGATACATTTGATTTCCATTGAGAATTTTTGTGTGATTTTGTTGTCAGCACATTCAACTATGTAAAGACAAAAGTATTTCATATGATTAGTTAATTCATTCAGATCTAGGATGTGTTATCTTAGTGTTCCCTTTATTTTTTTGAGCAGTGCATTATGCATCCTTCTGAACTCAAACAAAAACTCCTCACTTCAATGCCTTATGGTGCTCCCTCAGAAGCCCCGCCCCAAACATGGGAAATACACTACAAAGCTTAGGGAAGGCATTTTCAAATAGTGGCCCGTGTAATGGCTGACTTCCCAAACAAAGCTTTGTCTATTCGCTAGTGATTACCACTGAAGCGTCGAAGCTCAAAAAGAAAATGGCATCCGGGCCAGCCCTAGTGAAATCTAAGAAAAGGTCACCTTCATCACCCTCTCCCTTCTCCTTCTCCTCCTCTTCTAGCTCCAGGACCTCCGCTCCGGGGATGTAGTCCTTTGATTGCAACTCGCCATAATCTCGAACCCGGGTCTCTGCGGACGACTCCGTGGGTCTGCCCTGGACACAGAGGGCAAACAGTCAGCTTGGCTTTGAAACGCTTTACAATTACAACTATAATAGCTGTCATTGAAATAGGCATAGCTGTTGTCTACTGATACCACGTAGTTGTATGCCATAAATTGTATAGAAACTAATGAGAAAGCTGAGCTAATCTAAGATGTGGTGGTTTAGCAAGCATTCGCAAATAAAAAGGGTCAAAGTTTGACCTGCCAACGATCAAAGACACATTAATGGACAGCTATCCGTTTGTCATCATATTTAACAGACGCTCACACATCTGGAGATCCGCTCACCCTGTCTCTCTTGTGCAACAACTGTGGGTTCAGATTCCTGAATAACTGGATCAGTCCTCTTGCAGACATCATTACATCTGAGGCAGACAAGCACACATGTACGAGTGACACATGTACACAGGGATCGCACATTAAGAGGTGGGATGGCGTTCACATGTAAAGAACAACTCACTCTTGTCTTTATGCATCTTATACTGGGCCAGGTCGTGAAGGAGGTCTTCGCTAATGGCAAGGGGACAGCGGGCTGCCACCTCTCTGATGGCATTGATACTGTGGAGGACAAGGCGTAAAAACACACACGTTTCCCATTTGAGATAATTTCTCAATTTGCATTTTAGACATGCTTTCGTTTTGTCGCAATTAGTCCCATCTTATGTCATCGGAACAGAAAAGCATACGTTTCATCACGTTTTATGTTAGCGCCCTCCAACACAGAGCAACCGAACGATTGTGCCAAGCGACATAACCTGGCATAAACATGATGAGCCAATCCGAAAAAGTCAGCCATTACAAAACATTAAGCTGACGAATGGTGCGGTTTAGTGTTTGTTCCGTCACTGGCCTGCAAATGTTGTTATTACATGAATCCTGATAAGATAACAAATGGTTTTATGGACAAGTTGTAACCAGTGACTACCTACCCCACAGTCATCACCTCCCCAGAGTTCCTGTCCGTCACAAAGTTGTTGGCGATGGTCATGATGACAGGTTGGAGGATCTGCATCAGTGAGAATGCATGAGCGGCATTACACAAGAAACCCGTGTACGGTGGGATGAGTTTTCATTAGCATGTTAAAACAATTACAATACACAGAAAGTCAGAGTTTTAGTGCACTGCCCAAAATGGGAGGTTTTAACATGTATACACGTATCCAAGAATAATGAGTTGTTTGGTCTAAAATAGGGTTGCACAATATTGATAACATGTGATATTGATCATGAAAATTGCAATATCGATATTTATATAGATATTTCTAAACATAAGTAAAAACAAAAGGTTATGGGAAAATGCATCAAAATATATTCATAACATATCAAAACAACACATTTTTGCCAACAAATACACTATACCCCAGTCATACATGTATATATGTACCTCAGGTGGAACTAGTTGATGGGAAGACTGAGCAGCACACAGGAGAATCTTGGTCACTTCTAGAAAGAACAGATTGTCAACAGAATATATACACAGCAAGAACTAACTCATTTCCTTACCTCTCTGATGGGGTTGAATGAACCTCTGGACAAAGGGGTAGAAGTTGAAGAGAAAGAGCTGTGGAAGGAGACATCAAATAAACGTGTCACTCGGATTGTACTTATTACTGTATTTGTGCGCTGCCCAAGCTATACGCAAAGCTATTTTTAAAAATAAATACAGACCTAGATATTTTTTTTCTTAAGGAACAATAATAAACCCATCGATACACTAACATGCAAATCTGGCAAGTTTCCGCCTGCCTTGAAGTGCCTTAACAGTTAATTAGAAAGCGTCCAAGCTATCTAATGGGAGAAATACAACTTACTTCATGAATTCCAACCAGTCTGGATACGAGATCCATCATCATAATCTTCACCTCGAAACGCTCTTTAGAGTCTTCTAACTGCTTCAGCAGTTTTTCTGAGAAATCTATATGGAAAGTAAATATGCAGAGTGTTTCACATTTTCTGATGTAGCAGTGTAAAAAGGCATCCTCCTTAATTGCATAACAACACCCCAAGCCATTGGTTTCAAACACCAACAACATTTGTATAAGGCTGGGTATACACCGTAGGAGCAATCATAGTGGAAACAAATCAAGAAGTGACCTTTAGTGAACCCACCTTGAGGATCATGAATCAGGTGAATCGCAGAGAAGTTGAAAACTTCAGGCTTCTTCTTTTTCTTGTGTTTCTGCCCAGACAGTAGAAATATGTAAGGCCATTATGTGAGAAACAACAAGCCCTTATGATCGGCAGAACCTAGAGGTTTGCAGCGCATGCATGTGTGTGTGTGTGTGTGTGTGTGAGCTGAAGTACCGTGAGAACTTTCATGGCCTTCTCTAGTTTCTTCTTAGATTTGGTGTTCTTCTTGCCCGTGGCGTATCTAACCATCAGGTCTCTGGCTGATGGTCCCTCATCCTGGAGACAACAGAGAGGCTCATGGGAATTAGTTTCTGCGGATGAGCCCCTGAGCCAGGCCTATTCAAATAGCGGCCCATGGGCCACCAACTACCCCCATGTGGTCCACGAAGAGATTGCACCATTGAACACTACACTATTTCAATATATACGGTATAAACACTATACCAATAATCAAGTTAATATTTTGTATTTGTTCAACTGCTCTACAGCCAAGACGGCATGACATAGCCCATTTGTAAATGTAAGGTAGTAGTACAGACCTAATAATCAGCGCAATGTAGGCCTAATGAGTCTGAGTGGCAAGCACATGCACAAAGATCAAATGTAATTTCAGTTGTAGAACACTGTGACCGCCATTTCATTGTGCAAAAACCCATATGCCAGTGAGATTTGGAAGTAGCACCTATAGGGCCAATAATTCTACAGAAATCTATCGCCATTGACTTGACTGTGTTGAACATGAAACAAATTGCGAGGTGGATGCTCTCGTTGCCTTGCTCTCATAGATGCATAGATGCATGCGTATCTCGCTCACCCAGATACCAAAATTTGACACAAACTGATTTTATGTGAATTGATAGGCTACTCGTAGTCCTACTAATGTAATTTGGTCGTTGGCCTACCCTTAATAAGGTAAGAGTTCAGTACCCACCCCTAGCAATGTTAAAGTAATATTTTCCTTTACCTGCTGACTCTTAATACATAAAAAATGCGTTTATCGACACTGAAAAGAAAAATTTCCAACGGACTTCACCAGTTCAACTCCCGCCATTTCTGAACGCAGAAATGTGTAGGTTACTGTGCAATGAGTGTGTTTGTTATCAAATAATTACTGTCCCTTTATATTAGCCTAAAGCTCAACTAAAAATATAAATTGTTCATTCAGATTTATTATTGTTGTTGTTAATATTAAAATAATGTTAGGCCTGTGTAATTGTCAATATGTGAAATGAGGTTGAGGAAAATATGTGGCCCACCTACAGTTTCTTTTTCAAATATGGCCCACTTGAATGTGTAATTGAAAAGCCCTGCCCTAAGATAAACTGTTTTTATCTCTCCATCCACTTCTGGTGTACTTGCCTCTGACTCTGAATCACTCCCATCTTTCTCTGTGTCATCTTTGCCCAGGAAGAACTTCAGAGCTGCTACAAGGATCTGCAGAAGGAGAGAAGCAGTTCATTCCTTAGGTGTTTTCCCAAATAATACAGTAGAATTAGGCATGCCATAAAGAGCAAAACGGCAAAGAACATACCTTTGCCACCTTGGAGAAACATGCCGTTGTTATAACATTTACCGTTTTGGCATCGTTCCTGTGATATAAGAGAATATGTGCTACTTATGTTCTTAATGAAATACAGGAAATTGCACTGTCCCTGTAGATTATTTTACATAATTCAATTAATTACTAATACTTTTTTTTTTTTTTTTTTTTTAATCATACATTGTTGTTTGATCACTTGATTAATAATTTCACACAAATGATCTAAATCAGAGGTCTTCAACAGGGGGTCCTCAGAAGTACTGCAAGGGGTCCTCCAAACTATTTGATCCCAAATGTATTTTCTAGCATTTAACAAATACATGTGCTATAAATATATAAATCTGTCAATTGTTTTAATGGCTTAGTTAGTGGCCTACTTTTTTTTTAAATACATGGCAATATAGGCCACCCTACACATTATTGTTGGCCCGACAACTAAATAGTTGTGCCGTGTTTCTATCCGCCAAGGGGTCCTTGGCCCGAAAAACGTTGTAGACCTCTGATCTAAATGGTGATGTTTTAGGTATAAAACCTTACCATATGTTTCTTTTGTAGAGCTCCACCATTACATCCAGTGAAATCTTGGCTGCTGTGGGATTACTGTCCCTCAACATGGTGTACATAAAGTTCTGTAAAGTCTAAATAGCACATTTAGAACAAATTAATTAATGAACAAATAATTACATTCATTAATGTGTTATTGAACCACGCACATTACAAAACACTACTATACACGACAACAAAAGTATCTTATCAGGACAAATAAAGAAATGCAAGTGTACTTACTGTGTTGACTTTGTTGTTTTTATGCTTGGCGTTTATGTTCTTGATATCTGTCACAATGTGTGTATACAGTGTCTATGTACCAGATGAGGATATGATTAATACATATTTCACAGAGCAGAATAAAAGGCATAACCACATTGACAGGCTTTTTCAGATGATTCATGACTACCTGTCTAAGCAGCTTGTCGTGACACCTGAGCAGCTCAAAGAAGAGCTCTAGGAGAGAAGTGGGGTTGATGAGATCCTTATTCCTCATAAGAATCAGAGCTTTGCAGAAGGTCTGGAAACAACAACAGTCAGGAGGTTTTAAGTCAGAGACTGTTCCTAGCAGCCTTCATCAGTACAAGAAGCTGAGGTGTAGACATATCTCACCATTCGCAGATCCGGCTCCAGGATTGTGTGGTGAGTCAATAGCAACTCAGACAGCTCTTGAGGAAAGGTGGAAAGGTGCTCTACATAACAGCTGCCCACCTTTGCAACAAAAACAATTTCAACTACAGTGCGGTCAAAATGCCACGTTGTTTTTAAGAGAGGGATACAGGCAAGATGACTCAAAACTCACCTGGGCAAGGAACATGACCAGTTCTGACAGCTCCTTGTTTGGTTTATCGGGTTGTAACTTGAATATCTGTACATTGGACTGGTAGTGTCGGTACTGCTGCAAAAACTGTCACAGTAATATAAGAAACAACGTTAATATGAAACACAAACCCACTGCTGTATAAATAGTCTACAACTAGTGCGTACTACCGTACTGTATGTAGCTAACCATAAACTCTTACCTCTTCTGTATATGATTGAGGGTCCCTTTTAATAAGGTTCTGTAACTGCGGCAAATTATTTGGCAATTTGTTGTTGTTTCGCCCAGACATGGTTGGCAATTGTTTTTCTTTTCACAAAAATATCGTTTTGAAAAACAATTTCCTAGACGGAAAGCGTGGCTTAACAGTGGGCTGCCATATTGTTTTGCATATACTTCTGCTGGTACGGAAAGTGTAGAAGGACAAGTGAGAAGTTTTGCGAATTTACTCTTGTATCCGTTTTTTTATTGTGTTGAATTGCAGCTTTTGTCGAAAAAAATAAGACACTTATTACATTAGAATCGGAAAACCCGAAAGAAAAACAGAATAAAGTAAAGCAGCTGCGTCCAGTGACACAGCAGGCATCATAGGCTAACTTTGTCATCCAATTTAGTGTGGAAGGCCTAATAGGCCAACCCAAATTGTGGAGCCATAACACTTTATTTTATGTTTATGTATTTTATGTTAACAGTAGTATAACTAGCTAGAACAAAAATGGTTTGTGAAATAAGCCCCCTTACCTTATTTGTTCCATGGGCCTTTCTGCTCATCCATGACTTTTAAGGAGCCATATATAATTTAAAGCTGTATATTTGCCTTGACATAGTTGAATAAGGATAATTCAGTAAGCTACATGGAGTTGTCACCGACATTTTGTGAACCTCAAACACTATGCTTCTTCAAATACAAATCATGCATACAGGCCTGCATAGACAGTAAAATGCTACATTTAAATTCCAGGCCAGCATAAATGAATCAACACCATGCTTTTCAAATATATTCTTTATTGCAGTAAGAGTCCATCTTTTTGGTTTGATGTACACCACCTATTATCTTAAAAGCTAAGTAAGATATTGACATGACGAGTCTTCTACTCATGACATGTGACATGGACACTGGTTTCAACTCCTATTTTCCCCATGCACAATGTCATAACTGTGAAAACTGTACATTTCTCTGTTGCCTGCTTATCAATCCATGTAAAACAGTAGACCTCTAACTTATTTTCAGAATGTAGTATGCATACTGTAGTGAATGCGTAATTGCTGCCACCTAGTGGAACAGTTGTGCAAGTTATTATATTTTAATGGTTACATCCTTGGAAGTATGTTCCATTACCACCAAGGCAACAAACAAGGTATAGCCGTCGAATCTCACAACTTCATAAAAAAATAAAGACACACTCCTTGATGAGATTAAAGCACCTCTACAAACCCAGCTCACGGTTTTAAACAAACATCTGATTATAAAAATAGCTACATGAGTGCCAGCAACTCAGGTATGTGGGAAGGTGGGGGCACGGCCAACCTACGGTAGGAGTTTGCTTATCTGTATGTTTGCCTAAATGAGTTAACATGAACACAATGAGACATGCACACAATGGAAAATTTGACATTTCCATCTATATAACATAAACAAAATGTCCAGTTTAATTATCATGTGATTAATATGTACACTTTTAATTTCATCACTTAACCAGGCAGTCAGCAAAAACTGTATAATAGATTTACAAAGCAAATACTGTCATAGTATTCTGTCAAGTTCCAGCATCAAAATAAGATTAAAAATGCAAGTATAATTTTGTTCAATAAAATATGATCAATTCAATTTCAGAATTTTCAAAAAGTGTTCTGTTGTGGGTGACAAAACATACAATCAAAAATTCTCATAAATGAATAGAGAGGAAATAGCAGCCAAGTAAAGGGAAAACAAAAAAGCAAAAATAAAAATATAGACTTCTTTAAAAAAAGTATTTACTGTCATTAATATTTTTAAGGCATGTTAAGAACTTGTATTGTGGCTCGGCAATATCTGCCAGTGTGAACTGTCCTCCATCTTTGTTTTGTTCTCAAAGAACAGAAGCCCCAGGGAGTTGCAGTTTCTACTACCCTGAGAGTTTCTCTTCTGCTTGAAGACATCTAAGCACATATAGAATGACTTGATAGCAGAAAATATATTGCTCCTGGGGGCGGAATAGAAAATATTACAATGGGCAGTGGAGATTTACACTGAAAACACTTATCTGTAACATGAAGTGACTTTATAAAAATACATAGTATAATTCACACCTCTGTTTGGACCATTCCTTGTCTCTGAAGTCTCATGTTCCTTACAACATCTGAAATATCAAACTACGGACAACAGAAACATGAGAAATCTGTGCTAAATAACAACATTTAAAGAATCTAAGTTTAAAACAGGCTTCCAATTAAAGCAACACACAAGCTGCCATACTTACATCGGCATCCTTACTAAGGAGACCAAGAACCACGTCTACGCAAATGAGCGTTCCAGAACGGCCAATGCCTGCGCTGCAGTGCGTGATGATGGGTCCTGATTGGTGAATGTGCCTCATGTAGGATATGAAGGTGAGCAGCTGCTCTGGCTGAGAGGGCGTTCCATGGTCGGGCCATCCTGTGTAGTTCAAGTGAGTGACATGCTGGATCTCATTGGTCTGTAGAGGGAGACAATCACAACAAAGCCATTACAAAGCATTTAATACTGCGCTATTAAATGCGGAAAAAAACTAAAAATAAAAAAGGGTTAAAAAGTCAGATAATAACATGGAGTCTAGGTATAAAATACATAAAAGAAACTCGCCTGAATGTCTTTGACCTCGATGAAGCGGATGACAAAGTGGTCCAGGTACTGGTGTTTCACCAGCATGACCTGTAATCTGTCGTCCACCATCTCCGCCGTCCGCGGCGTGTCTGGCCAGTAGCGTTGACATTTCACTTTGCCCCCTTCCACTTCCTGCGTCATCATGGCGATCACGTCGGACTTCTGCTCCCAGACCATCTGCCAGAAGTCAGCCAGGGTTGTGGGCAGGGGACCCTGGCAGGCAATGTACGAGTAGTCCTCCTCCTTGACGTGCATCTTGATGAAGTTGGCGTTGATGTAGCCCCCGTCTTTACCCAGGACAACTCGAGTGGTATCGACTTGGAAGGGTTAAAAAGGTTTAAAATCAGCATGAACAATTCAACAAGGAAAGCAAACATGATCCAGAATCACAAGTGAAGAATTTCACATCATGGTATGCTGTATAATGATTGTTTAAGAAGCTTACACGGAACAATGTTCTTGTAGCGATTCTTCTTTTTGTTTTCCTTTGTCTGACCTATTAAACAGTCGTCCAGCGGCTGAAGGTTCTGTAGATTCTGTTTGAGAACAAAACAAAGAAGTGTACAGTAGCATACTTTAAATGTTACCGCATGGCGTGTATATAGCGACTAGGTTATCCCTGATATCATGGTGTTGTCATTATTGTAACACAAATTTGGTTTCTTACGATAACTAGAGTATGACCTTGTTATTGTCAGTCGCTTTGGATAAAAGCATCTAGCTGTAAATGTAAACTACAGCATATCAACATATGACTACCCCCGTGGTCACTGAGGGTACTGCATGCCTTGTAATACAATGATTAGTTTAACAAAACATTACAATAGCATCTTCTGTCTAACGGCATTAGTGATGAATATCATCAATTCACAGAGATTCCATTTTGATAACGAGTACACTATTACTTCAAAAACTATTACTTCAAACTCCTGCAGTGGAACCTTCTGCTCCAGTAGTCCCCTCATCATTCGGACCACCGTGTTGAGCTTAGGGCCCGTATACTGGCCATCCGGGACCACTCTGACCAGGGGCAAAGATGTCAGCTCATCTTCTGTGATGATGGGTCCATCTGGGGAGAGCATTATGGGCGGTTTACACCAGTTACTCCTGACAATACTTAACCTACAATACATAGACAAGCAGACACAAGCTACTCACCGTCTCTCACTTTGGAGTTCATGATCTCAATGGGCAGCTCATCACTTCCCCATGTTATTTCATCCTCCTCTGGCTGGCCAGTACTCATCTGCAGATAACTGTAGGTTGAACAGAAGGGGGCAGTACAGGTTATCTATCAGTCATAAAAAAATACAAATGTATTTGAGACAATACCGTATGTTAAATTTGAACCTTACTTTTCCTTCACTTGTTGATCGACACAGTCCCCTTTCCATTCCACTTGACGTGAACTCTAAACCCACAAGTATAGATTCAAGCATTAAAAACGACCCTCTCTGAGATGCAAGTTCCTACAACCTTCTCCAGCGACTGCACTGTCTAATGGCACACCTAATGTACACTACCTGTGCAACTACTATACAACACGAGCTATGAACCACTTACTTCAACTTACTTGTTCGAATGAACAAACTGAACAATAACAGAATAATAAGCAAAATACTGAATAATTAAAAGTATAACGTAATACGATGTGTACACATTTTATTACACGGCAATTAGAAATCCTTTTACAATTACAGTGTTAATTAGCGTTAATTACAGTAGCGGTGCTAGACTGATACCTCAGGAGAGTCTTCAGGCAATGACGATCCGTCACAGTCTGTGTCCTCTGACAGTTCAGAGTTCCTCTCGGTCTCTCTCTTCTGTTCTGAGGAACCAACGTCATAGTCTAGCAAACATAAAGGCCATCAACACATTGTCAGGGTGTTTTAGGATGGTTTTAATGCATTGAGTATCTCAAACAAATACAGCGCAGTCACTGCATACTATTATATACAGTAATGTATTATACCTATTGGGGGAATAGGTGGAAGGCTACGTGGAGAACACATCTTAGTTTTTACTCCGCTGTCTTCACTTATATCTGAAAATAACAGCATTGTGTTCAGTCAGCAAGTCATCTATCAAGACTAATGAATAAAATGTTTAACGTAAATCCAAAAACATATTGCTGAAAGGAGTGCATATCCCCTTAGACAGTGCTGATAAATTGTCCACCCCTCCCCAAAGCTTCATCCCTTCTCTAACCCTTACAGCCATGCACGTAAACGTGAGCATAAGCAGTGAGGCATCTCATTTATGAAACGTGCGTAAGACAGAAATCTGTGCGCATGATCATTCGCACGCAAAGGATTTGACCATCAAATCTGTGATTTATCTGAAACATCATTAACATGGACAAATGAATAAACTCCCCAACCTTCTATGCCATAGGCTATGATAAATCGGCCATATGCTACAGTAGCCTAGTATATTGAGGCTACCATTAACCGGCCAGGACAAAGGTGGTGCGTGCGTCTAGCTGTTTCTCATACCTCTTCTCCGAGCCGGTCAGAGAAGTGTCTCTTCTTGAACGTGTTACAACTCTCCATGTCGTAAACTCTACGGGGGAGGCCTCTACATCCAGCATAATTAAGGGCATGGTATTTAAATGAAGACCATCCCTACCCACCCACATGTACCTGTGTTCCCATTGCACTCGTCACTTGGCAGGTAGCTCAGGTAGGTGCTGGGGGTCTGATCGGACGGCCGAGACACGATGAGATGCACAGGGCCTTTGGCTCTGCGGATGGAGGTGACTGCTTTGGCGTGGGACACCCCGATCATAAGCTCCTCGTTCACCTGCACACAGGAGGAGGGTCAACACTAGGGATGGCAGTGTGACGCTGAAGCTTCGATACGTGCTTCGAAACCCTGCACTACAATCCTACAGAACCACTGCTTCAAAGCTTGCTTTGGTGCGAACAAAATCACGTGACATATGACGTCCGAAACAGCAACTACTTCATTTCCTGAATGAATCATCTGACTGGTTTGCGGTCCAATCAGGTGATTCACTGGAATTGC
>JAODUE010002860.1:0-11504 GCA_027564755.1 Amblyopsis hoosieri
CGGTACTGGCGGTTGCTTTCCACGGCCTGCGGTTGGGTTAGCAACACCGCGGTATTCCAATTTTGCGGTTATCGCGATAGCCCTACCAGTATGTAAATAATCCGGAGCAACATAGCCTGCCTGATCAAGTTGTTACTGTACAGGAACATGTTTGTGATTGCTTAGCTTGTAGCATATCTGTTTTGCTTTAAAATAAAGTAGTGTAATTTCGTACTGTTATCATTATGGTTGTTATCACTCGGCTGCACAGACTTAAATTGTAGGTTGATAATCGATTAACGAGCATCAGTAGATTAACGAGCATCAGTAGTAATAATTATTTTTCAAAATGAGCACTGATTACATTGTTATCTGATTACTCAGAAGTGAATATTACGCTGTCAGATTGGAAAAACTAATTTAGCTAGCATTTTCTCCGATAAGCGGAAGCAATGAGTACCGTTTTCTGGTTTGGTCATGTGACGTTTGACATAGAGCCTATTGAACCAACCTGTCAATCATCTGGTTTGAGAGGCTGCAATGTTTTCACTTTGACTGATTGTTGACTCCTAAGGTAAATTATTGTTCCAATAAAGAGGATTCAATTCTACAATGAGCTGGCTACACAGGTTGTCTGTCATTTTTTGGAAGGAGCAATGCAGGGTAGAGAAAGTAATATCGTAATGTAACGAGTAACACTACTAATTACTTTTTTAACCCAGTAATAAGTAAAGTAATATTATTACTTTTTGAAGAAGTAATAAGTAATGAGTAAATTATTAACATTTCTGAGTAATTTGCCCAATGCAGATATACTGATATACATTTTTCATGATGGGAAGAGTGACAGATCTAGTAGATTATCACCAGCCAACATGTAAACATCGAACAAGTATTTAAATTTAGCCTGATGAAAATGTCTACTAGGCTATAGGGTGCTCCTTCAGATGCTCTGCTCCACACATTGGAAAAACATTGTAAAGACTAAGATATTGTTGTGTCTGCACCACTTTGTGTTCCTGTTTATGGAGAATTTGACAAAATGTGCAGTAGCTTACAATTATTTACTATACCAAGTATAATGCAGAGCTGAACAGAATATCACAGAATGAAAAACATCTCATGGAGTCATCGCCCTCAAGCCCAAAAAAGTCTCTCTCCAAGCCCTCCAGAGTCCCCTGGCTTTGGACCTGACCCTTTCTAACAACCCCCCCACAGACCCCTTGTCTCTCTGTATACAAACCATGTAGCTTCCCATGAAGCCATGTGTTGGGAGAGCATCATGACGGTTGGTGATTTGGATCTCTGCCAGGAGCAGTGTGGACAAGCGTTATAGTTTTGCTCTCCTCCAGATGGTGTGTTTTACATATGTAAATAATTATTCCTGCTCTCATGACTAATAGAGGCGCTGCCTGATTCATGTGGTCACTTCCTGTTCAAACTGACAGGTGTTGAACTATAGAGCAAGGTAGAATAAAGCTAGGGTTAGGGTTCTAATAACCTTTGTGGTAGAGCAAGGCAGAACATAGCCAGGGTTAGGGGTTCTAATAACCTGTGTGGTAGAGCCAGGCAGAACAAAGCCAGGGTTAGGGGTTCTAATAACCTTTGTGGTAGAGCAAGGCAGAACATAGCCAGGGTTAGGGGTTCTAATAACCTCTGTTATAGCAAGGCAGAATAAAGTCAGGGTTAGGGGTTCTAATAACCTGTTAGAGGAAGGCAGATCAAAGCCAGGGTTAGGGGTTCAAATAACCTGTGTGGTAGGGAAAGGCATTATTGCCATAGTAAGGTGTAAATATTACCACAGAATATTGACCACAGTGACTTTAAGAGATGTTAAAAGATACACAAGGACCTACGTACTTTCTGTATGAGGTCGCTATTTGGCCAATATCACTGGAAACACACTCCGCTCAGCCAAAGCTGAACAGGAGCCTAATGAACACACACACATATTGTCAGGGCAGTGTGGGCCTGACTTTCAGCATTTTCTCTGCTGCATTGTAACAACTACAGCTGTGTTGTATAAAGCAGTGTAGCAACATATGATGGGCTGTCTGGACTGGTGTATAGAAGTCTTGCAGAGCCAACCTTGGCTAACTTCATCAAGACCCTCCTACTTGACAGGAGTTGTATTTTGATTGACATGCTTGATACATACCGTAGCTCATTGATCAAATCAGATGTTAAAATGATACTGAGGAGCAATTGTTTGGGATCTAAATGACACGGTCTGGCTGTTGTCAGCTCTTATAAATCTGTTGTGCTACGATTATTTCTTAAAAAAACAGAACGTCTGAAGTTAGCAAGGCACTGTACTAGTGACAGTGCTAACACCAATGAAAATACCTCACTTCCTCAAATGGCCCTTTTCCATTGCATGTGTAGTCTAGGCTTGGCATGGCACGATTTGGCATGGTCAGAGTGTAGTGATATGTCTGGGAAACTGGCTGATATTATCATACTATTGAGCTGGCTATAGGTGGGTGTGTCGCCTCCGTGTTTCTGTAGGCTAGGCTAAATATACTGTATGAGAGTGCTTTTGAAAAATAGCAATAATTTGAAATACGTCTAATATACAAACAAACCGTTTCACAAGCATAATGTTGGTGTAAATAACATATTCTATATCAGAGGTTCTTAGTCTCATACAACTTAGTAGTATATGGGACGTAGTGCTAATGAACAGAAGAGGCTGAGACTAGTGCATTGAGACAATAATTAACATTTAGTTTGTGTACATTTAACCAGACATTATAGAACAGACTGGCTGCTTCCAGAATTCTGAATAGAACTCTATGGGAGAAATCCCTAATGATATGGCGGAAAAGAGCCAAACGTCTGCTTCATCATAACGGCAAAACCTATTTTCTGTAGCCAATCGTGTGGTTGAACTTGCATGCAAGCCAACAGTTGTGCATACATACAGCAGTAAAGTTACTTGTGGGGAAAAAAGGCGTTAAAGTCATATTTTGGGGCTTGCAAATCACCACGTTTTAAACAGTTGACTTGTGATTGCAAACCAGCAGTGTTTAGGCATATGTCCAGATGACCATTGAAAGTGCAGGTTTGGCTCTTTTTCCATTTATTTAGATACGTCTTCCTAATAATTGCCTAGAGGCATTAGCAATATGGCTGCCGAGTGGACAGATTTGCATATAAGGACTTTGATTTAACATATAGAAATACACAGTAACATGGTGATTTAACATATATAAATACACAGTAATGTGGTGAGTGAGTGAGTGAGTGAAAGAAATAGAGATAGATATGACTGGACTGGAACCAGTATGAGCAGAGGGAATACCTATCTGGATAAGACTGTTATCATAAACACACAGCACAAACATTTGGTGACTGTGAATGTGTTATAGTGCACAATTATCCTATCCTGTCCTTGTCTCAACATGTCTAACAGGCTTCATCTCTACATGGCACCAAATCTAACAAGAAGAACACAGGTTTGGTTTGGGGAATTTATGATGGAGTGTGAGATGAAGGTCTCTCTCTCGCTCTCTACTCTCTTCCTCTGTAATCTGATCTGACAGAGGTTGTATTGTCATGTGAGCAACAGCATCCATTTCAAAACCTTCATATTGCTCCTTATCTGGACAAACCTTTCCCCTCTAGCTCATCTACAACATGGGGAGGTTCGGTAACATTGAATGCCTGTATCTCCAGACATCCAGGAAGTGACTCACTTGCCAGATTCTAAACCCTCTGCAGGTTTCTTTTTTTCCCAATTCCCATCTCCCAGAATGCTTTGCTGATTTCCTGGTAGACCAGAGGCCTGTATGTGTCTCAGATGGGATTTGACCTAGTGATGAGATGTCAGGATGCGTTTCTATTGGTTAACAAATATCATTAGGTCGACTCAGTACAACAGTGCACACACACACACACACACACACACACACACACACACACACACACACACACACACACACACATGCACACATCTAAGCGCATTAGTTTCCTTTGCCTTGTTGCCCCCTGTCCCCTGCAGAATCAGTGTTTCTGACTGCCTAGCAACCGTTTCCATGGTGCTGAAGAATAACAAAGTTGGAAAAGTGATTTAATGAGGAGAGAGCAGAGAGAGAGAGACAGAGAGAGAGAGAGGTTTTTAATAATTAAAGTTGGTGTCGCGTTTTAAGTTTTCTTTGTTAAAAAATATACAATTATTTTCTCACATTAGATAATGTCCTTATTGGATTGTGTGTGTGTTCTGTCAGCAAGCACACACATCTCATGATTGTCATTCCAGAGGTTAAAAGTGGAGTCAGCAATTACTAATTCAAACTAATACACTTTCTCCTCGCGGGCCCCTTCTGTGTGTGTGCTGAAAAATAAAAGCAAAAATAATTCCATCTATTCTATTAATTTTGTCTGTTTCGGGTCTGAGCAGAAGTCATGAGGTCAACAGACTGATGCTCCCTAGCAAGCATGTCCATGTCAGCTGCCTCTCCTGTTCGCCGTTACAGTGCAGCATAATAACATCACAACAGAAATGCTAACAGTCAATCTCAATACGTTAAAGCAAACATTTTATAGCAAACCCTTATACTTATTGACTGTAATAGCTTCTCAAAAGACGATAAGAACCACTTTGATTTTTGTATGAACTATATCAGTGAAAGGTGTGTGAACACTGAAAAAAGAGCAAGCACAGTTGGTATAAATGTAACGCTTGGGATCTTCTCTCTAACATCATCACAGCAACAGTCACGGCCCATTTCACTTTCATAACAATGTGTGTTTATTGAAGCTCCAGCACAATGTAGATTGATACTTTATTTCTCACAAGGGAAATATCCTGAATCTGAATTTAAAAATAGAAAAATGTGTTAGTTAGTTTTCATTAGTTAGTTTCAGGGAAAACAATTTGAAAAATACTTTAGACTTTTGACAGCCTGTAAATGCTAGAACACAATAATGCTTTTAGAAAGCCATATTAAATAAATGAAACAAAAACTACAATTCCTTTACTGCTGTTAAGTTATGTTGCAGGCTGCATATAGGCTACTGGGAGTTGTATTTTTTAGTTGGTTTAGTACTTTAGAAATATTACGTTAGAAGACAACCTCTCTTGTTAATTTTTGCCATGTGGACCAACACACATGCAAGCATCTAGCATGTGCCCCCCCCCCCACACGCACACACACACACACACACACACACACACCAGTAAAGGCCCATTAATACTTCTGGGTCGAGCCTACAGTATGGCTGGACGTTATTTCAGCCCAAATTTATATCACAATATATTTAATAATTTCTGTCAATACGATATAATTACGATATTGATATAAACAATATAAGCATCAGAAAAACTGCCACAATGCCAAAACTGCCACTACTTACAAAAATGCATTTGCCAAGTCTATGAAATCTCCTATGAAACTAATATTTTAGAAATAATAGTTTCAATATTTTTAGAAATAATAGTTTCAATATTTTAAAAATAAAAAATATACAAATAAGTGTTCACCTTTTAGCCTTTATACAAACAAGAAATGTGAAATCACAGTTAAATAACTAAACATAACTCTTAACTGTTATTTTCTTTTTGTTAGTACTATAATTTATGAAGGCTATATTTATGTCCGCCAGTAGGTGTAAGTAGGGTTCTGGTGTGCGTGTGACTAGCACTGTGTTCCCATGAATTAGACACAGCCAAGTTCCACAGAAGACATTACTGACTGTAATTTTAAGCCTTTCTGTTACATTTGCTGTTAGGTGAGAGAGTTGATAAAATAGTTTGGCATGTGAAAACAGCCCATACGGCTTAGCAATGGCTGCATGTCTGTAGTGCAAGTCATCATGCACGTAGTTTCTATTATTTCTGTTTGACTTCAATACAGAAGGCAGGGCTCTACACTGACTTTTGGTCCTAAGTTAAAACATTTAGGAGCACAGACAAAAATTACTGTATTCTAGAGATCATATTGTGTGTAATGTAGCTTCACCTGAGTGTACGGTAAACACAGGTTTTTACCGTAATTGCACAAAATGCGCAGCACAATTTAAACGCTGGCTGGAGGCGTGATCGCATTAACACATCCACCTCTAACCATACTCTCCCAGACATTTTTGAGTGTCAAACACTTAATTTCCTGCATTCTGGTGAATTTCAAGGCAGCAGTTTTCATCATCAATGTATGGTAAAGGTATCTTTATATAGACTAAAGGAAAACAATATATAACTAAAGAGAATGCAGTAGGCCTAATGGCTCCTGTAGATCAACTTCTAAATTAATCTGATCCAAACACACATGCATGATGATAAATTACCCTTCTCATCACGTTTATTGTTTGGAGCAGTAACCTCTAAATATGGCACTGCATGCACTATTGACGTCAATGATACATTAAAACATTGAAATTAATGTATAAACCCCTGCACTTTTAATAACTCATAGCCTGTGTTTCAGTAGTTACTGGGCCACGAAGCTAACGTTATCCTTCCTATAGCATAACATTGAAACTATTACCGGTAGTTGGAAGGATGATTTCAGTACCAATAGAGTAGCCCAGTACTATTCTGCAAGCTCAGGCGAACAATAATTATTCAAAATGCTGAATCACAAGCAGAACAATAAATGCGCACAGAGAAGAAATATATTAGTTGTTGTAACTAGGGATGTTCCTAGCAACTAATTTCCGTCGTTTAAACGAAAATTTTAATTTAGACTAGTCGACTAGTCTAAAAGTAAGAAAACGCATGTATCACAGTCTATAAAGCTAAATTTGTGCATGTTGGTCTCTCCTTACAGTACCTGCACTCTCATCAGCGGCTATGTCCGAGTGGGGATCACTACCGGTAGGCTTTCCCTCTCTCCTCATTTTCCTTATAGCCTATCTAAAATTCTTATTAAATTTTATTATCATCTTCATAAAATGATGAAAGCAGCTAACCTCTTAACCTCTCTGATTTTTAAAAAGCTTACTGTGTTGTTACAATACAGCGATAGATTAGCCAAAAAGGAACAATCTTTTCAGGCTAATCGTTGAAAAAACACGGTGAACTCCATTGAAATAAAAAAAAATTTTTTTAGCGACATTAATTGTACACGTAATTGTACACTAGTTCTCCAGTAATGTTCATCTGCGCTGTTTGTCACTGCCTGGGAAAATGCTGTAGGCTGCTCGTGCATACTGGGCTATGCAACGCATTGTCGCGACTCTTTATGATATGATATTTCATACAATTCTGAAGGAGTAGCACTTGTGATGTAGTCTCGCAGAGCCAGCCTTTCCTTACGGAAAGTCTGGGACACAGCGCTGGCTAACTGCTTCAGTACCCGCCTACTTGACATGCAAGATATTTTGATTGACATGCACGACAACCAACTACGTAACTAAAAGACCAAGTCAGACATTAATCTTGCAATGAGGAAAACTAAACAGGAGTCTGGCTGTTTTACAGGTATTTTAAATCTGTAATATTAGTAGGCTACGGTTACTGATTAAAATAAATAGAACATTTTAATGAGTAAATACAGGACTGCGCTATCGTTGCACCGGAAATTACGGAGACATACTTGTGAGTGACAATGCTAACAGCCAATGGATATTGACAGTATTACTTCCCGAAAGTCAGAGAGTAAAGTGTCGAGCTTACGAGGGTATATGAGCACAGAGTTG
The DNA here is from genome assembly GCA_027564755.1 of Amblyopsis hoosieri. Classification (NCBI taxonomy): domain Eukaryota; kingdom Metazoa; phylum Chordata; class Actinopteri; order Percopsiformes; family Amblyopsidae; genus Amblyopsis; species Amblyopsis hoosieri. The sequence goes on from JAODUE010002860.1 coordinate 7,621, forward strand.
CTTATGTGATGTAGTGCTAATGAACGGAAGAGGCTGAGACTACTCGTGATGTAGCAGCGGCGGCTGCGTTTCCATTATCCGCTAATTTCCTGACTTTGACCGGAAAAATTTGTCAAAGTCTTTTAAACCTATTAAACCTCTCTCGTCAAAATATACTATTTAATTAAATACTTTGATTATATCCTATTTAATAAATGTATTATGTCCACATATGTTTTCGTATGCAAAACAACCATTAGGGAACATTTGGAATTTACTCTGATAAAGCGAGCGTACCATAACAAACAGTAACGAGCATGAGAATAGACAACAAGGCCAAACAAGCAAACGTTATTATAAAGCATGCTATTTTATGTAACCAAGTACTAGGGCTGTACCGAATACCATTTTACAGGTTTCAAATACTTGCTGGTATTTCTGAACGAGTATTCAAATGCTCTTTTTTTTTTTAAAACACCATTAAAAACATTCAACTATAATTAAGAAGTATCACAGAAGTAATCTTCGATTCCTAGCTTCAGTGAGCACACACGTAAACATAGCCATGCGCTCAAAATGGCCACTTTGATTGACATGTCAATTGAGCCAGTCAGAGCTGTCAAATAGCATATACGTATTAGCCATTAAGAGTGTGTGTTGAATGAATAGCCTCACTCTCTTCTTATAAACAGCCAATTGCAATCAATTTTGTTGATGACACAGTGTAGGGTAGGCAATTACATTTCAACGTGGGTTTATATGGAGACAGTAGGGATTAATGGGAAAACTGCATGCATAATGTGAAAAAACTCAAATCCCAATATTTAAATCGAATACATACACAACGAACGACTAATCCAGCCCTACCAAGTACGACTAATGACATGACCATGAATTCTGGTAAGGCCGCAATCGACTCTGTAGTCATCTGCACAGTGCAACACGACCCGCAGACCGGTATTGACAGCAATTCGTCCTGTCATCTAAAGCAGGCTACCATCTACAGCTTGGGTTTTAACAGAAATTGCATTAAGCCTACATTAACATGGAATAAAATACCAGAAACATAGCTTCTATTAACCGGTAACATAGCCCAACATAATCACAAATTTAGTCTAAACTCAACTTGAGTTTGCCATAAGCCTACTGTATGTTCGTTTTACCATGTTGAGTCGTCCGTATTGCAGCAGTGGTTGTCCTGTCCACAAGATAATTACATTAAATGCTTCGCTAGATGTGTTGGTTTATCCTGCTGTAGACCACCTCATCTTACGCTTACCGGCTTGAGGCACATGTAGTGTATGGCTTGCGGTGAAATTAAATATTGTCAGTAAATCTTTGACATTGTATAACCAGCCTACCCCAAAGCTGCCACCGACTGCCTCATATAATTCCACTGTAGCGGCCACGGATTCTGCGATTTAAAAATAGACATTGCCGTAGAGCCTACAATAAACCATCATACCTTGATGTTTGTTTCACTCATACCTCTATGTTGTCATTCTGTGTATAAACTGCCTATCAATAGTTGTTTTGCTATAGCCTATTTATTGCTCAATAATAAACACAGCCTAATATTTGACCGGAAATCTTTCCAGTTGTCCGGTACAATGAAACTTACTCGGATACGTTGACCGGCACCAATTTTTTTCTAACGGAAACGCTGAGCTGCCATAATTTAATGTAGCTTTGACGAAAAGTTAAATTTGGCCTTAAGTAGTCTATTTCATGTTAAAAAAATCTGGGCAACAGGTGCAACAGGTGCAAGATGCTCACACACAAACAATTATTTTGCTGATGAACCGACCAGCTCATAGTCCAGATTGTGTGTGTGTGCATGAAATGCTTATTCTCCAGAGACAAATGCCCTGCTCAGTGTGCATGAATGTGTGTCTGTGGCTTTGCCAGGGCATAGAATGGCTCCTGTGTTGAAGTGCCCCATGGAATTCTGGGATGTGTGGGCAAGCAGAATTCATAAATCATGAACTCTTACAAAGAGGAACGAGATAGAACCTCTCTCTTTCTCTCGCTTGGACTCATTTATTCATTGGATATTACGTAAACAGAAAATAAGTTATACGCATACTATTTTAATAATTATTTAACACATCATTATTTAACACGTCCTTAACCAGAGCAGACAGAACCTCCTCTCCTTTGCTCCAGGCAGGAAACAGATCAAGTGTCACAACGGTCAGATTTAATCAGTGTGAAAACATCTGATTTCTCTCCCTGCTAATGAAATGTCAGCTGTCGGCCTGTCAGAGAGCACAGACACTGCATCAGTAGTAGGCAACTTTGGAGGAATTAGCATAGACAGCCCAAATAACTGATTAGCCCTTCCAATATTCCCTTCACTGTGATTCTGATGTATGGAATGCCATTTAAGTCCATTTTAAATAAATAGAAAATAAAAAATATATGTAAATAAAAAACATGCCTATGAGATAAATAAATCAATACATAAATAAATGTAACCAATAAATAAATAAGACAATTTTTTTATTATATTTCGGGGCTTTTATTTAATAAATCCACATTTATGCATAAATCATTCTACTTGGCAAAACACTGTATAAAATGTAACATATGTTCAAATTAGGGTTGGATATTGATATAAAATATCTGAAGAGCAGTAAAAAATAAATTGTTCACTGAAAATTGAAGATATTTCTTAGGTGGGAGGGACCAAACTGAGAGCAAAATCTCAACTTTTAGTTACTTCACTTAATATGTGTAACATTAAAACCTAATGATGGGATAGGCCTACTGCAGTGTTTATGACACCATGGACTAACAAGAATCAACACTTGTCAACATGACTACATGACCCCTGGTCAACAACGCACGCCATTAGATATTATCTATTATTATTATTAACATTTGGCTGAGATATACTATATACTAAATATTTGACAAGGCAGAAATATACATTTTAGACACAAGATACATATAGGCCTGGACGATATGGCCAAAATGTATATCATGATATATTTCAAAATTTCGGTCGATACGATATCATTCCGATATCGATATGAACAATATAAGCCTCAGAAAAACTGCTTATTTTGTTATAGTTGTTATAATAATACATGCTTGTTGCTAGATAATTAAAGTTATATATAGTCATAACTAAACATTATCTTAAAATACACCCGGTGCAATGTAGCATATCGACCATGAAAAGTCAATGTAATTTAGTGACTTATAGCTACGATAAAATAACCATACACCTGCGGAGCTCCGCAGGGATCTCGATGAAAATGTACCTAGACCTAGGAGCACTTTCGGACGGGACCTGAGTAGGGCTGTGTATTGGCAAGATTTTGATGGTACGTATCACGATACAGGGGCCACGATTTGATATATTGCGATACTGTAAGGAATGCAATATTGTGATTTCTAAGTTGTGGGAAACTGTCATAGCAATGCTAATGTGTCGCTGCAACAAAAAACAGAAAAACTTGCTCAGGGACTGCAGATGGAAATTATCTTAATGCTAAATCTAGAAACAAATCATATTTCCTTTCTTTTGGGGTTAGTATATTTTGTACATGGTTCCTTTAGAGATGCATTGATCTGAATTTTTTTGGCCGATGCCGATTTTCAGTCTGCTAAATCATACCGATTATATACTTTTTAGATATATTATTCATAAATGTAAGATAATTTTTTGCTCCCGAAATATTTTTATTAACTGTGGGCTCATTTTTCACTCCACCTGCAAGTCTTGCACCTATATATAAACAGCGCAATCATGGCTAATATATTTTTGTGCTAATGTGTTTTGTGAAGTATAACACCCAGCTAACAAAATGATGTCGTATTACGTTGCCGCAAAGTTATTTTCGTACCAAATTAAGTCCAAATAACGTTATATGGAAACGTCTTCAGTACGGACCTGT
>JAODUE010002861.1:0-11503 GCA_027564755.1 Amblyopsis hoosieri
TCCTCAGTTGAGGTCAACAGTGTCCCATCCTTGCTGTACACAGCTTGGATGGTTCCCCGCTTCCCCCTCCTAAGGTGACGGACAGTTTTCCAGAAACACTTTGGTGCCAACCGAAAGTCTTTCACCATGGCTTCTCCGAAGCTCTCCCACACCCGCTGTTTTGCTTCAAATTAGAAACAATATAGCTTATATGTTGTATTTTCTTGTCCATTAAGAAAGCACAGCACTGGGTCGACAGGTGATGCATAAATCGCTGGTTCAACCCCGCTAACCTCCTAAGCGTGGAGGTGTCCCTGAGCAAGACACCCAACCATAACTGCTACCGGTGGTCAGGCATCACCTTGCACCACCATCTGTGTGTGAATGTGTGTGTGAATGGGTGGATGTGAGTGCTTTGAGTGACCGGCAATAACTAAGCAATAATGTAATATTTAGATTTTTCCAAAATAACCCCAGCTCTAAAAAGCATTTCTACTGTGACTATACGCAAGACAGTAAGCATGATTAAAGGCAATGACTTACCTTATGACAAATCTATGCATTTTCTTGTAATTTCTGACAATTTGATATACAAAAAAAAAAAAAAAAAAACACTTTTATCTTTACCATAATGCTTTAATAAATGAACCCCCTTAACAAAACTAATCGAAGAAAAAAAAAACATCTAATTTTGCTGCTAGTGATTATCCGTTGGCTCTTGCTAAAACCTCTTTGGGGGCACCGAACATTCCTCATGCAGGAAAAACCCTGAACAGACTCCGTAGCTTCCAACCTTGCATCATTCTGAAGGGAAGACTTCATAATAAGCTACAGCAACAATGCCCTTCATCTAGGGTATTTTGTAATAATACTAAAGAACAAAGCTGTGCCTCTTCTAATTTCCAGAGCTAGGTAGGCACACCTGATTATATTTTCCAGCGCACGTCACAGAACAGGCAGTTAGCGAGTAGAGAGTATTAGCTTAGAATTGCTGACAATACCTTTAAAGGGCATGTCCGTCTTTTTTAGAACACAGACAGAGCACTATTACCTTATTGCTGCCGCGAGCCTTGCTGTCAATACTGGAGTCTCGACTGGCCACGATCTCAACATTGTTGGAGACGATGGAGATGCAGGTGGAGCCGTCATCACCAGACAGGCAGCTGGAGGAAGAGGCGTGCAGATTGATAGAAACACAGCTTTGGTATACACAACTGGGCTCTCTGTCAATCACTCAACTATATTATACAAGTTAGACTGACATTGTCATATTTAGGCAATATTCAGTTTAAATTCTGTGGACATATAATGGGGTTGATACCGTCTGTGCTTGAATTGGGTATATGAAAATATGGTAAATTTGATGTGTGTTTAAATCGCCTGGTATTTAACATAATGGATGTATGTTGCATAGTTAGCCCTAATGACATGCTGCTGCTGTTATTCTAAAAGAATGTCGACTGCGTACGGCAACTGGTGTATGATCTCTTCTACGGTTGACAAATGTACTGTGTCGCTTTGAATGAAAGCATCTGTTACATTATGTAAATGTAATAACAACAAAAACTAAATGTCATAATCTGAATTTCAAATCGTCTTAATGGATTGTCAGCATGTGTAGTGACCACCGGCACTGAACAAATATACCTAGCAAGGACCACAGGATTTACATTAAACTTTTCCAAATCTTTTGCCCAATCCCAGTGTGAACTACACCAGAAGCCGGTCTTCCCAGAATAAATAATCACATTAAAACCCACAATTCTCTATTTGGCACCAACTCACATTATCTGATTCTCCTGTGGGTTGTTGTCTGCTGTACAGGATACATTAGGCTGAACCATTGTTGACTTTTCGCCAGCTCCTAAAATCCCCGCTGCTCCCAGTAGCCCATTCATCTCGCCATTGAAAGACGGCTTCCGTGGGCTGTCAGCTGCTGACGGCACATCTGAGAACAAAAATAATGTTGACTGTGCTGTTTGTATCTCTTCTTTAAGCTCCACCATCATTTCAAAACATAAGATTGACTTCAACGTCATCACACTTAGCCACTCCCATGCATGCCGACTGGTCCGCAAACCAGGGCGGCATGTGCAAATAGTACAACAAACAGAGGTTCCAGACTATGGCTGCATCCGAATAGTCAAAAATTTAAATAAAAAAATTAAAAGAATTCAACTGCACTTAAAACTAGACTATGCACTTACTATTACATTAGAAAGATTGACCGCTAAAAGTGTTCTGTAAACATTGACAAACCGGTTACAAGTTGTCAACAAAATGGTTGTCATATTGAGAACGAGTGCTCACACAACCACTTGTAGGATGTTTATAGGCATGAATACACATTTGTTTGGTAGGAAAACAATTGTTAGAAGTTTGTAAGAGATATAACTGAATGATGCCTCGCAAGGAATTTTGGGACGGCATTAAGTCCTTTCCTTTGTAAAGGATGATTTTGAGTACCCTATGCTAAAGGAGGCAAAAAATGAAGCATTGCAGCACCTTAGCATTAAAATAATTTCAATACCTCTTATCATGGTCGCAATTTAGATACTTCCAGGTCAGTTCACCACGTTTAGCCAAACAAATACTTTTTGGATGCAGCCTATATAGTCTCAGCAAAAACAATAGTCAGTCAGACAGGCTAAGGAAGTATCACTTAATGTTTTTTAAGGAATTAAATATATATTTTGCATAATGTCAACATGCCCACGAGATAGACATGTCAATATATTGTCAATGTGTTACAGTACCTTGGAAGTAATTACTATTGTTGACTAAATTAAATAAATACAAAATATTAAACTAAAACTAAATTAACAACATGAAACAATACGGTTGTCTTCTGCCAAACAACTCGACAATTAAAGCAAAGACAATACAGACAACATTAGTGATGGAGGGTATTTAATGAAGGCCGTTAAAAAACGTTTGCAGGTGTGTGACAATAAAGAACTGTCTACAGAATACATCAGTATTCTATTACATTTTACTTGAACACAATGATTGTTTAAAGACAGCCTAAACCTGGAGATAAAACAGCAAACGTCGTTTCTGAAGATTGGTACCGGTATAGGCTGTTTTAACAGCTAGTTTCATTTCCCTTTAGTGGGAAATGTCGAATACACAATTAGTTAACTAGCATGCGTACAAGCAAGCTAACGATGCAATGACATTGTATGCATCTTACACGTGTTTTTAATTACACAAATTAAACTTTTCATTCACCCTTTAGCTATAATTTAAGTTACGTGTGGGCTATATTGCTAAACGTAAGTACCTACAGTACGGTAGACACTTGTTTTCTTTCTTTCACAAAGAGGCTGCTACTCTCACATGATCAGGCAACTAGGGGCAACATAGCTATGGCGATATTGCTAAATGCAATCTTGTTAGCAACAGCGCAGTTCACTGCAATACCGTGTGCTAAGGTAGGCTAGGACATTTAGCAGCTAGCATATTATTAGCCACCGCGGCCTAGAAAACGCAGTCGGGTTCATTCCCGGTCCATCTTACCGGCGATGTTTCCTGGGCGGTCAAGCTTAAGGATGTCCCGAAGATGCTGTGTAGCACCCTCGTCTATTATGATATTAGAAGCCATGGGTTAGGGAAAGGGAACTGGGTTAATTTAAGGGGAGAAAGTGTTACTAGTTTTGTGCGATGCTGTCAGTGCTCACTTCGTTCACCCTAAACGTCCGCTGTGTCCGCGCAATACTTTCCGAACCGCCAGACGTAACATAGTTCCATCTGGCGACTAGCCAAACACATTTTACTAAAATGCCATTTGGATTTTAAATCAAAATGTAAAAGTTACTCATAAAACAATATACACTTATACATTTAAACATGTTTTCTAATGTGGGTAATTATTTATTGTTGAAATGTTTTTAAAAAGCTATCAAGTAATGGGATAAATTTATCAAACAATATAGTCTCTTGAAAATATGTAATTGCCACTGTGTTTACAAAGCCTATAAAATAACGAGCTTCAATGTCTTGTAAAATTATGACATAACAGCTAATAAAGTGATACTCACATTCCTAAATCATATATCTTAATGCAAGATAACTTAACACGGATAATTTAAATCAAGAGACCATTAGGAGACACCATACACGAAGACAGGTACACACATAATTAACAAAAAGTCCAGTTTTATTGTGTATCTGGCTGTAGTATCCATGTTTGGGGAGAATGAAAGAGATAGACAAACAGAACATGGCAGGTTCCAATCCCACAGGGTCAAAAAATCATGATTCTTTGGTTTGCCAAAGCAAAACCTGACATGAATTCAACCATCTTAAAAGCAACTATCTAGTTGTAGACCAACACTAATGCATAACAAAAATGTAAAGTAGGAAAAAGTAGGAAGAAGACTATGAATTTGAACATTGATCTACACCAGTCGACAGCAGTGCCAACTGTTGGTGACAAACCGATGAGTTTTATAGTTAAGCAGTGGAGTCCTCAACAGTACAGTAAAATATAATGAATAGAGTAGTGTAGAGTATTACAGCAAGAGTACGAATTAATAGCGTCAGTAAGCTGGAAAATGTATTCCCGGGCCTGGCTTCAGTGTAGGTACATTTTTTTGGGGACTCCCATCATCATGCAGTGGAGAGGCAGACAGGGGCATCGGATTGGTCGGCCGGCTCTCAGCAAAACAACATGTTGCACTTCTTTTGGCTGGGGTGATCCGCAAAACCCCGCCCACGCGATGTTCTGTAAATGACATCTAGAATCCGGTGTTTGTTTGTTTTGTCAAACTGGTGCAAATGAGAGAAAGGTGTAGGGAGGAATGAGTGTCCTCATTAAGCCTAATCTTCCACTCGTCCCTTCCCCTGGCCTTTTTCCATCATGGCCGCCCCTGCCCACCGCAGTGGGAGTGCCTCAGCGGGAATGGCTCTAGCCAAAGTTGTGAAGCGCCAGTCGGAACATGTCATTGGTGCACACCCATGCATCGTTAATGTTTTTCAGTATGAAACTCTGGTGGAATCCCATGATGGGGTCTTCATCTGCCTGTAACACACAAAAACAAAAGTAGTCGATGCCTTAAGATGCATAGATTAAAGACCCTGTAAAGCAGAAATAAATACTGGGTGTGTCTTAAACTCTGGGGGTGTGTCCACTGATAGTCTCAGTCGCTTCTGTCCATGAGCACTACGTCACATAAGTAACGTCTGATAAATATACCCCTGTAAGTTCAACGGCACGTTCGGGAAGTAGTACAGTCGATTTTCATTGGCTGTTAGCATTGTCACTCACAAGTCTGTATCTGTAATTATGGTGCGATGCTAGTGCAGTGCTTTATTTACTAATTCAAAATGTTTCTCAGCAGTAACCGTAGCCAACATATTTATCTGATGTACAAGAAATGCAAACAGTCAGGAGTCAAATTCCTCTGTACAAGTTCAACGTCCGACTTGGTCATTGAGTTACGTATTTGTCGTGCATGTCAATCAAAATGCCTCTCGTCAAGTTTCTCTCTCGAGTATTGACGCAGTTAGCCAGCGCTGTGTCCCAAACTTTTCATAAGTTAAGTCTTTACTTTAAATCTGGCTCTGCAAGACTAGTCAGCTGAAGACCCAATCGCGTTGTAAACCCCTTATAAAAGAAGTCCTGCAAGTCATGCCAAAAGTGTTTCTCAAATGCAAAAGTGCATTTTATGGGCTGTGTTCCTGCTTTAGAATATATTTAAACTGGTAAAAAGGACTGGATTGGTTATTATCCAGGTCTCCCACGACGATGATCATCTTTCGGCAGATTATAAATCACTTTTTGGCACATCACCTGTCGCTGCTACTTTGTCTCTCAATAGCTTGCTGGACTGGTTCTATTCATTTGGAAATTTGGTTTATATTGGACTACAAAGAAACAGTCAGATTTTATCAATGATGATGATGATAATTTGAATGAGAGGACGCCGACTTGGATTTGAAAGCCTGTGTTAGCCCGAGCTGAATTAATGAGGTACAGACGACAGACGTTATAACACACAGACTCAAAGGCTACTACACGAATGCGCTTACAAATAATGCACATAATCTGCATCTATTTTAGCAATGTAGGCATAGCTAGCTAGCAAACTAACCGTATGCTGTTGAAGGACAGTAACATTGTGGCTATTGCCGGAGACGGCGCCGGCCACAAATTATTTTGCCGTCCTGCTCTCGTCCACTAACATGATATCCGGTTTGCCGTCTGCCGTGTGAACCCAGGATAACTAACACAATTCAGAACTACATAGTTCTCAGTGTTTTCACGTTTATAGGAATATATTCCTTACATAATACACAATCTTTTATGGCTCTGTCTGATCGCAACACAGTTAATAAACTGTTAATAAGTCAAAAATGTGTAATTTTTTTTATATATAAAAAAATAATAATAATATATATGTTTTATTAAAGATTATGGTAGGTCACTTGCAGTTAAGTCGGCTCAGTTGTAGTTTTTACAGTAGCTATAAAATAGTAGTCTAGAATATTTCCAATGCAACAGGTAAACCACTCTAATGTTGCACAATGTGTAGACCATGCAACATGTATATAAAAATAAAATAAAAACTTAAAATACAAAACAAGGTCTTAATTTGGAAAATGTTAACTAATGTCAGGCAATAGGAGGAGAAGCAGGTCAAGAGGGTGTTGTTTGTTTCCATGTGAAATGTAGGCTGCATTGTGATTAAGGGCTATATAATCAAACTTCACACTACAGAAAACCTCAAATAACAAAGTTAGACAAACGTGAAGACTGTGCTTCTTACTTTAAGTTGTCCTACCACCATACTCATGATGCAGCAATCTGGAGTGGGCTGGTGGTCCTGGGCCGTTATACTGTGCGCTATTTTTGTGAAAGGGAGAGTCTGTAACGAAGATAAGAGGGAAACAGACAATGGTACTATTACATTGTGTAAACATTGATATAGGATTCTTACTGTGGTACAGTTAATAACGCTAGCTTTGTTGTACTTGAGACCGGTCTTGGTCTCGAGACCACATTTTGAAGGTCTCTGATCTCTGAATCAAACCTATTTTTTACTCTGTCTTGTGTCTGTCTTGGACAAAGAGGACTCTGCCTTAGACTTGTCTTGGTCTCGATACACTCTGGTCTTGGTAAAGACTTTGTCTCGGTTTATGTAGTTTCGACTACACCACTAGATAACGCAACTCTAAAAGGTCTTAAACAACTGAGTTGTCTTCAGCAAACTTTATTTCAAAGGTCTGATGGAAGACACTATTTCGTTTTCATTTGAAAGCAATAACAAAATGAATACTTGCTCCACTTGTAGCAGCTGTATTGCTGGCCTAAATACCATCATACATTCCTAATAAACTATAAAATTGGGCCTGTCCATGCTAAATTGTGTCCAGTAGCGGTGTTTAAACAAGGCACCACATAAGACATTTATGTTTATGTTATATTAATGTGGACATTTTTTTTTTATTTTATTAAAAAAATATTTAACTCACAGAGAGTTTCTCAACAATCGCCCTTTTTCCCTGGAACTGCTGTCCCTCCCATGTAAGGCATGATGCGTCGATCTGGATGTAAGGAGCGGGACAGAGTTTAGTGAATTGAGAAACACACCAAGTTCATTCACAAGTTGTATTGAAAGTCTAAATGAGGTGCTCCACTAACATAAATCGAACCGAGCTGTGTTCTGTCTGTGTCAAACAGCTGGTAGTAGTGTTGTACAAAGCTGGATCCTATCTGCTCCCACAAAGGCTTGTCTCCCATTCTGAGTCACCCTGCAGCACACACTAGAGAGAGAGAGAGGTAAGGTTTAGTCCAAACTAATATGTATAGCTCAAAATACTAAAGCCGTTAAAGCAAACACATATCACACCCTCTAACAGTATGGAGAACCTCAAAAATGCAGTTAACATTGCCAAATCTGGTAGAATGGCAGTTTCCATATACAAAGTAGCATATCTTTTAAGATATTTCTAGTCTATTTATCATTCATACACATTTAGCTAAAAATAGTTGTTGTTATAACGTGCAGAATCTACAATAATTACAATACGTACAGCTTTATTAATCACATGACAAAGTATGAAAACAAATGTAATCTGAAGTCATTGTGTATTTAAAAGACATATCGGAATATATTGCATTATTCTGGTCGTGTTTTTATAGTCATATTTACACCGGGCCATTTTTGGTCAGCCATGGTGACAGCCAGGCAGCACAGAAGTCATGTGCTTCTTAACGTTACACTATATTGTGCCAGAACAATCTGTGAAACGTCCGGTTGTAAAGCTAACGCACTGGAATATAATCTTAGTCAGGAAACGCTAGCATGCCCGAAAAGTCATTCTTAGCCCATTGCTCACAACGGGTTTATCAGTTAGTTGTGAATTACATTCCAACTATAGCTAGCATGTAAACTAGCTATTACTAGCTTGTTAGCCGTGGTGCTATCGTTGATTTAACCCAAGTCGAAAATCAGGATTCAGGCAATGATGATTCATAAAACATGCAATATTGCTACCGGTAGCGACGTAAACGTGCTCTCATGAAGATGATACAGACGATAGCTAGTTGGTTGGTTGGCTTGTAAATACTTTTACACTGACTTCTATAAATATCCTGTCTCTTGAAAATGTTGATGTCTCCCTTCCCGGTGCCCCTTCCCCGCCTCTCTACCCTACCGTACAGCCCGGGCCCAGAACCACTGGCCAGGTACTTACATAGGCGTGACCTAGCCTCTTACTGGCCAGCCTGACAAGCACGTTGTATTGTCGAACACTTGTTAAAATATGATATGGAGCCGCAGCAATTGTATTACGAACATGTTTCCATTCACCATTACATAAAGGTTGCTAATGGAAAAACTTACCGCTAACCAACACAGCACGGCTGCCTGCTATAGCGATTAGACAGACCAGTGTCTGGTCGTGTTGTACGACAGCACGCTCAACGCCGTATGCACCAGAGGATCATTGGGTATTGTAGTTTTTGTAGCACGATTTCAAGCCTTCAAGTAGGTTCAGCCAATAAACAAAACATAACCTTTACAAGCTTCATTACACTGATGTGACTGACTGTGAATGTACAAATACAATAATGATGTATTTGTGAACATCACTAAACCTAAATTAATATCAACAACACACACTTGCTAATCATTCATATTTAATGTCACATTATGTCATTATTGTCATCATAGTCATGTTGTAAAAGTTACCTTTCTAATTAAACCTATACAGCAAAAAATAGTAAATCGTTTTTATGTTAGTATCCTATTTGTTGGACGTGCAACTGCAGGAAAGCAGATTATAAATATGCATAGTGTGGTTGTGTTAAGGTTGTAGTGAGAGGCGTTGTAACACATCTTCTGTGTCCAATGATTTAGTACACTCTTCCAGATTTTCCTTATTCACCTGGCAAAAATAAGATAAAATAAATTGTTATTAGAGACAAATACATTGAGAGGCATTTTGTGTCTCTGGGTGATTATATAGATGGGCCTGTGTACATATATACTCTGTAAACCTTGATATAATTGAAAGAAGGTCTATCAGCTGCATAAGCTTATAGTGATCGTGGCTATAACCTTTTTTCTCTCTTTAACTCAAATTATACATATTTTATTATTATTTACTACATAAAAATAATCTAGTCTATGTTTGCAAATGAATAGGAGATATATTTTTTGATCCACTGTCCACTAACATGTAGTCTGAAGTGTCAACATTACAAGCTTGTAATTATTTTTTATATCAGTTTTTGCAACATTGCAATAATTGGCATCAGCATTGCTATTATCTCTCACAATAGATCTGCTCAGCCATGGAGCTCCTGTGGTTTACCTGGAAAGCAAGGCTCAGTTTGAGGTCCAGAGTATCCAAATGTATTGCTGGGTCAATGCACATCAGGGCAGCACGCATATCATTTACTGACACCTTCCTGTTAACACATCACATATGGATTTTTATCCTGAGCACATGTGTGTGAACAAGTATTTACCATTACATTTAAATGTTTAATGTGTGTGTGTAATCTTCAAATATAAAAGATCATTGTCTTGTTTCACAGACATGGATTAAGCATGTCTAAGATTAAAATAAAAATTTAATTAAGATCTCCATTTAAAAATGTTCTTAGTCTAGTATTTGGCTCAATCCAAGTCTGAGAAACTGGGTCCATATGGTAGAGCACAGTCTCTGTCTGTTAGCACAATGCAGTGTTGTTTGGGAGAACTGCAGGTAATCGCAAGATAAGGTTTCAAACAAGGGGGAACCTCCGGTGCTGAGAAATTAATACAATGCGGAAGTGCCAAAATCTGCAGTTCCTCGAATGGCCACTTGAGGCTGGCTGCCAAAGGGAGTCAATCCCCATAGACTCCAATGTTAAAATGTCTGAATTTACAGCAAAATATACATGTTTACAGCCTGGTTCAAAATACAGTTTTGGTCACTATAGCTAGTCTTCCCGTCCCTGACAACTGTAGGGGGGATGAATTTGTTCACCTCTCAACTCATCAGTTAAAAATATATTAGCAATACATGTATCTCATTATAATGCATAGGGGGGAGTTACAGGCGGACTTAGGTACTGCAAAGATGGTGACGGCCATAGCAAGTACAGTTCTTCAAACCCGTTCTTGAGAAAAGCTATGGGTGACGTCACAAATGGTTTGTTATAGTTTGTCCATTTATATATACGGTCTATCTGTTTTTTTTCAAACTTGAATCAGATTATGCCTGACTGTTTTCTAGAGAAAAGGCCCTGCTGTGCACGCACACACACACACACACACACACACAAGTGTGTGTCCCTGAATGACTTACTGACAAGTCAAGTGAAGGCTTTGCCCAAGATCTGACCAATACAGAAAATATGTTTATTAGTAAGTGGATGTGATCATTCACTCCGTGTTTCCAATGTGTGTGCGTGCGTGTGTGTGTGTGTGTGAACACGTGTGTGCGCATACCAACCCCTTTTCCCCCAACTGTTCTCTGAGCAGGCTGATGTACTGCTTTTTATGTGTCTGTCTCGTCACTGCACTCTTTTTATAATCTTTTCCCTAGAAAACAAATGTGCTGCATTTATATTTATACGACGACGCATAATTGCACATTCAAATACATATAGAACACCCTTATAAAAGGGTTCATTAGAGTTCATTAGAATTGCAAAGCAGTGGGTGCAAAGTTCCACATCCAAAAACATCCACAGAAAAATAACAATATTAGCATAAGAAATAGCCCAACATACAGTATATTTGGCTTTACAGTATGTACCTGGGCTGTGACAGGACACATGCTGTGGAGCTCCAACAAGGTGCCATGTTCTGCTTTCAGCTGGTCAAAGTCTCCCTGCAGCTTCTCCATCTAGAAGCACAGGACGTGTGTGTGTGTGTGT
The DNA here is from genome assembly GCA_027564755.1 of Amblyopsis hoosieri. Taxonomy (NCBI): domain Eukaryota; kingdom Metazoa; phylum Chordata; class Actinopteri; order Percopsiformes; family Amblyopsidae; genus Amblyopsis; species Amblyopsis hoosieri. The sequence continues at coordinate 11,357 of JAODUE010002861.1, forward strand.
GTGTGTGTGTGTGTGTGTGTGTGTGTGTGAGAGACACGTGTTACCTGCTGTTGGGTTTGTTTGTGTGTATTGTATGTGTGTGTGTGTGTGTGTGTGTGTGTGTGTGACCTGATGTAGGGTTTGTTTGTGTGTATTGTATGTGTCTGT
>JAODUE010002863.1:0-10000 GCA_027564755.1 Amblyopsis hoosieri
TGCGACTGGGGCAGACACCCACACAACTAGCGCCCCGCGTGACCCCCGCGACTACCTGTGTGTGTGTGTGAGAGAGAGAGAGAGAGAGAGAGAGAGAGAGAGAGAGAGAGAGAGAGAGGGGGGAGACTGTTCAAGGTGACAGGGTGACAGGTTAACTTGGAGCCCTTCCATGGGGTTGTGCCTCGGCTGCAATCAAAGGACGCCAGAGTATTGATGCCGACACACACACACACACACACACACACACACACACACACACACACACGACGGAGATAGACGAGCCCCCCCCCCCACACACAAACAAAAAAACAAGAATGTTGTGGGGGGGCCCACACACACACACACACACACACACACACACACACACACACACACACACAGGACGTAGATAGACGTGCCCCCCCCCCCCACACACAAACATGAAAACATGAATGTTGTGAGGAGCGGCACAATGTCAGACACAGGGACCTGGGGGCTGGGGGTGATGGGAGGAAGCACCAGGGCCAAGGGGGAGGGGCTCCAGAGACACGGGCTGACACACGGCTCTCTCTCCTCAGACATCCTGCCTGCGTGTGTCTCTGCGTCAGGAGAGCCTGCCCGGAGACAGGGTCTCTCTGTGTGTGTGTTGGTGAGTCTCATGGGCTTGCACATCATTTGGGAAGGGGGAGGGGGGGATGTGAGGGGTTTGCCGGAGCCCACGTGCACTGGGACAGTGAGAAGGCCCGGTGATAGACAAGGCTGGAAGAGGAGGATTTCCCTTGTTTGTTTGAGAGTGGACGTGCGCACGCACACGCACGCACACACGCACACACACACGCAGAGGAGAAGAAGTCTGTCTCTGGAATGGGTTTCTTTGATGTATGTATGTATGCATGTATGCATGTATATGTGTGTGTGTGTGTGTGTGCGTGCGTGTTTTCCAGGGTCATAGACACTGCTGCCATCCCACTTCAGCGTGGTTGGGTGTGACAAGCCAAGGCCACAGCAACACATGACTAAGTTACACACCTGCGGCTCATCGGCGCGCACCCTGCACGGCCACTTGGAATAACAACACCACCAAAAGACCTTATCTTACGCCTTTATGGAAATTAACTATTTAACGGCCTCGCAGTCACCTTGAGACGTCACCAAATAACACGCAGGGAAGCCCTTGAATAATGCGCCGCCTTTCACATTCTACAGGAGGGGGGTCGTAAATCTGGCCGCGCGAGCGTGGCTACGAGCATCGTGGGGAACTGAGGCTAAAAAGTCTACTTTTGGGTACATCTGTGATAGTAGCATGCGGGGACTATGGTCTGTCAGCATGAGGGGAGGACGGCTTTAAAGACTCAACCCCTCACACACACGCACGCTCACGCGCTGACGGACAGTGCATTGCTCCTAGCGTATCTCTAGTTTGTCCTTGGACTGTCTGAATACCACCGGAGGCAAGCGTGATTCGAGACAGCGAATAGGAGAGAGAGAGAGAGAGAGAGAGAGAGAGAGAGACAGAGAATGACAGAGGGAAGGTGGCGCCCCTCAATGACATCTGAAGAGATAACTCACTCTCCAGAGCTTCTATTCGCCCTGCTATCACTTTCCCAGGCACCGCCACTCTTTCCACGCACAGGCCTCGAGTGTACGTGCGTGACGCTGCGCTGGGTGCGCACAGACACGTAGCTGCCGTTGAGCGACAGAGGATTGGGGGGAGGCAACACAAAGGTGATTTGTGAATCTTAATGAGAGAGAGGATCACAAAAGCTATGGAACGGTGTGTGCATATTAATCAGCTGCCATTGTATACGTTTGGCAGACAAAACAATAACATTTAGCGATAACGAATTCGATGCACCGGGTGATACTGTGTACTACCGATAATCAGAATGAAAGTTAAAAGTTGCAGCTTAAGTGCGGTGAAGAAAAATCACCTTGCTCCAGTTGGAAACTCAGATGGCTGCTTGTTACACAACACAAACAACAGCTGGCTCGTTGATTGAAAGTTAACTTTAGGAGAACAAAAGCTGGAGACTCGCGTTGGGTCACAGCAAAAGAAGAAAACAAAAACAAAAGAGTTCTACAAAGGGAGAGAAAAAAAAGGCGAGAAGTCGAGGATGCTGCTGTTGTTGGCAAAGGTCTCCATTTGTAGGTGCAGACTGTAGGAAAAGTTAACATTTTAAGCTGTTTTATGCCTGCAGTATGCATTTTTCATCAAAATGTTTGACTCAAAAATTGAATAATTATCTCCCTCGCCCCAGTGTGAAGGCAAGGGGTTGTGGCCCTGTCTGCACTCCTGCAACAAGACAACAGTGATGGAAGAAATGTATAAAGTTAATCCAACTGCTCAAAAACAACTTGTATACAGTAAACAGATACACAGAAACACTCAAAATAAAATGTCTGGAAATGTGAGGACCTTACATTAACTTGCTAGTCACTCTTGTAACCCTGACATAACCCTCCAACTTTAATATAACCCTTATATTGAATAAATAATTACGGTTTACGTTGGCGGTACAACATTTACGCGCATGTTCGTGTACACGTGTACACAAGGCGAGGTCCCCTGCCCTTGTGTCACCATCACCTCTGGATGAGCCCCTATCTACACATTCCCTGACAAACTGTGCACACCCACACACATCAACCAAGACGCCCACCCCACAGGGCTCAAGACCTTTATCTGACAGCATCAGCTAACACTAGATCTCTCTCTCTCTCACACACGCACAGCATTTGTCCTGACCCTGCAGCAGTTCAAGATTAATCAAAATTGTAGCAAGGCTCAAAGGTGTGGGAACAACAGCCAGACAGGTCCGTCGAATGTGTATGCTCCAGGGTGCATGTGTGTGTGTGTGTGGTTGCACGGTTGAGACAGCTTCAGATACGGAGGGAGGGCAGGTCAGGGAGTCACTCACCCTCTCAATCCTGCACTATCGACTGCTGAGCGGAAAGAGAGCAGGCCGGGCGGTCAACGGCAAATAGAATAAACTGATCGATAACATCGCTACAAAAAGGAAAAAGCAAACACAACAACGGCAGCAGCAGCCAAGTTGGGAACTTGGAAGTCGTGCAAGCTGATTGGACGCTCTTCATCTTCCACCCGTGACGTCTGAAGAACGTTGCGTCACCGTGACATAAAGGAGGGAGGGCTTAGAGACAGGCAGGGGTAGGGAGAGAGAGACAGCATGTTGGCTAGATTGTGTAGTGAGGCTCAGAGGGGACATGGCATGATGAAGTACAGCCAAACATGTCAGCCGGGAGGACGTTGAGTACCGCTGAATCCAGTTGAATTCCACTAAATCCCGCTACACTGCTAGCAAGCGCATTACCGCAGCGTGAAACACAACTAACTGCATTAGTGGCAAAATGACTCCTGCAAACATAATAAAAGTGTGTGTGAAGATTGAAGGAGGGGGGGGGGGGGGGGAAGGAAAAATAGAAGATGGAGAATGAGAGGGTGGGAGTGGTAGAAGAGTGGAGAGGAAAGGAGAGATGGAAAAATTACCCTTCGTCATAATTTAAAGGAGCTGCGCTCTCCCACCGCTCTGTTTACAATGTATAATTTATGCCTCCCAGTTCAAACACGGCTTCTTCTGCACTCAGCTGCTAAGTGATATGATTTCACTTTTTACAGCTGTATGGAAGCTGTAACCACCAGGAACCCCCCACCGCAACACACAACACATACACAGTTGATGTGTTGTGCAGCCTGGTGCGATTCTGTACGCCTCATGGACTGACTTTCAACTGTACAATGCCCCCCCCTCCCCTGTCCACCCTTCTCAGGGGCTAAAGTAGAAACACCTCCAACTCCCCTCCTCCCTCTCTCTCCCACGCTAAAGCCAAAACGCAGTACTAGACACACACACACACACACACACACACACACACACACACCTCACATTCACCCACTGTACTCATATTTTACTGCAGTTTAAGTTTCTCACTGTGTTTTTTGGAACGGAACGTCCCATTTCACAGAAGCCGATACTGATCCCTGATCAGAGGAAGGCCTTGGTGGACTAACACACATCTTAAATTTCACAGACTTCTACAACACTATGCATTTGCCCTTCCCTCAAAAGACACCCAGAAACATATAGTACACACAAACAGGATACATAGTAAACCGATGTATATTTGGCAAACACAGTGAGCGGGATAGTTAGCCAAGCATTGAGTTACATGAGTTGCTGTTTGCGGTACGAAAACAGACACAGTGGTTGTTGGGCGTCACACCCTATAATAAAGGCTAATGGGCTGCCGCAGAGTCCGCCATGCCAATCAGTGCAGCGTTGCCAGGGCTGCCAGCGTATGGGGAGCCAGCTGTTGAAGGATAGAAACCAGAATGCACACTGCGACGAGGAGAGATTAATGTCTAGCTTGGTTATATTGAGTGTTTCCACAGAATGCACCACACAAACATGGTACACTGTTTGTGTGTCCATGACTGACGAAGGAATTGGATGGATTTAGTCATTTTTATAACAGAGAAAAAACAGTTTTTGATTTAGATCACATGAATAGTAATACTATTTGGGACAACAGAGAATATTTGTATATGAAATATTCATGTTCAAGCGTAACAGTAACCAGCTACGAGAATGATTATGACAATAAACATTTTTATTCCGAGCAAAAATATTTAATCAAAACGGAAAAAAGGCAAAGGTACAAGACTGTGTACATAACTTACTTAAAGAGTAAAGGCACTGTGCATCCCATAAACCATTGCAAATCCCAGAAAAAGCTTATTATTCCCTGGTTCATACTAATAAGTTATCATATTCGTATATCGTATATTATAATACCATTATAATAGTACAATACAATAGTTTTCATATTATTTAAACTTGTAACATAAACAATCGTACTTTTCAGCGCTAGTAATAATCACTAGCCAACATGACTTCGCTCGGTTTAAAACATTTCCATGGTAACTGTGAGCACCAAACTTTTCAAAGTTCCGAACGGCTCAGAAGCGCCAAATCAAACTTGCAAGTTCAGGATGGTATCACGAGGAAAGCCAAACAATTTTTATCTTAAAACAAGGTTGATATCATACAGCAGGGCTGTTCAACCCTGGTCGTGGCCCCTGGTCTCCCTGCTTCAACACACCTGATTCACGTGAATGAGTCGTTATCAGGCTTCTAACGAGCCATTCATTTGAATCAGGTGTGTTTGAGCAGGGAGACATCTAAAACATGTTGGGCATGGGCCCTCCAGGACCAGGGTTGAATACGGACTTGTGGCTTCTACCGCAGCATATACCATTGATTCACCATCTCTTAGCTGACTGGCTTGGTTCCAAGCTTAAAACACTTTATAGGATTTTATGAGAAGTCAATGGAGAAAATGAATGGGAAATGTACTTCTGAAACCACACTCTTACGCTCTATTCTAGCAGCTTTTCATCCACGTCTACAAAGCAAAGTTAAAGTATAACCATGTTTATTATTAAACATCTCTTTGACCTTTGCAAAGGATTAGCACCCTGTGTACCCCTCCCCTCTTCTCGCCCTGGCATTTCACCCCTCCATCATCTCCATCTCTCTCTTTCTCCTGCTTGTCTCCTAACTTATTCTCTCCCCTCTCCTGCATAGTGTTTGCGCTAGCAGAAAAATTCCCACTCCGGTCTCTGGAGGGTGTGTGTGGAGGAGAATGGAAGGGGCACCGTGTTTTTCATCGCTGCGCTCGTCTCTTCTTCTTCTCTTGCGTGTTTTCCGCGCTGCCAAACCTCCCCTGTTCCCGCATGCAGACGGCAGTGCCCTTCTTCTGCAGCCATCCCACCAGGGACCCGGTGTGATGTTACTGTCATACCATGCAGAGGATCCCCTCTCTGTCTCTGCCTGTGCTGTACAATCCATCTCTCCACTGCTCTCTCTCTCTGTCAGACACTGTGTGAGGCGCCTTGTTAAAGCATTACTCTCTTCTCGTCTTCTCATCTATTTCTTGGCCACTTGTTTCCTTAATATGTGTGTATCTGACTTTGTCACACACGTTCCCTCCTTGCATCTTCAATGACTATCCCACTCGCTCACATGATATTATATGACCACACCGATGCCACACACACACGCGTGCGCGCGCTACACGCTTGCATGCTTTCCTACGAAACACCCTCGGTGCGAGGCAGGATTTGTCCTGTGACGTCTGGAACCAGGTGGAGCCTAGAGATGCAAGAGTCCAATAAAACTAAGCCGCTAGCACGCAACCCAAAAGCCCCCCCCCCCGTCTCCAGAGCTGCGGGGGACCCTCTTGACTGGTGCGTCCAGGCTGGTCCAAGTGTAGCTGGCCAGCTAACAGACTGCAGACCCCCGCCATATGGCCAGCGGCTGCCCTAGAGTGTCCCTGTTGGGGTGCACTACCACAGGCCTCTGAGATCATGAGCTGGGCACTACACTCATGCCGGCACATACACACACACACACACACACACACACACATTATCTTGGTCCCTCTCTCGTAGATATTATGGGGGGTCATAATTGAAATGCGAGTTACTCTCAAACTGTTGGCATATGAGCTAAACAGAGCAGACAGCTGGCAGTGATTGCATTAACCTCCAGGTCTACATTCGTTCTCAGACTTCTCCTTGACCAATCAGATCACACGCCCAGGTCAAAATCAACAACTGGAAACTAGTTGGGTGCTTTCAAGTTTGAATTCTAATACACATATCGTAACCGAAAGGGCACAAAACCTAAATGCAACTAGGAAGATGTGATCCTCCAGTACTCGATACATTTCTATCATCGTGGCATTTTGGCATTTCAACTAACATTATCATAATCATCCACTAATTCAAGGTCCAGAAGATACAACTTGTTTATTAATGGAGCAAAATACTATAGGAATTGCAACATGCTTATTTCCCAAAATACTTATTGTGTCAAGTCCCTCATTGTCCACAGTTCCCTGCCAGCTATAGCTAGTCCTACACAGCTAGAAATGTGACATATTTTATTCTCGCATTGTTAAATGTGACCACAGCTTGGCTGTGCTGATCACATAATTATTACCTTACTTAAGTGGGAAATAGTGTACAGGCTGTAGGGATTTATCCTGATATAAACAACGGTTTAAGCGTTAGCAGACATCTTCCATTCATAGAAATGTCAGGGTAATGCTTTGGGAGGCACTGTGTAGGTGAGATTTCCTTGACCTGTCATATATGGCCAAGGTCTCTAGTTAATTAAGTTCCTTGTATATCTCACTGTCTGTCCATTGTGTTAGATTAGCACACAGGCCTCCAAATACCTTCCAATTTTAATTTCTCAACACAAATTCTTTCCTCCCTTTTAAAAGGTTTAACAGCCATGTGATACGGGGGTGAGCAACGGTATTTGTGTGCACGTGCGTGCTTTCACTGAAAAATGGGAATAACAACAAAGATAAGTAGAAATTCTGTTCAGCAAAGAGAATCACGGAGGAAGAGAAAGAGAGAGAGAGAGAGAGAGAGAGAGAGAGAGAGGTGTTAAACTAATTCACACTGAACAAGACCGCTGAAGCTAATTCACCTCTCTCAACATTGCTCTTGGCGGAGGATGACATGTTTTTGAACACGCCGTTCTCACGAGGCCAGAGAGAGGCGGAGGCACGAGGTGTCAGAACTCGATGCCAGTGTGACCAAGAGCAATCGCAAGGTGAAGAGCCGCCTGTCTGTTGGCACAAAAGATGACTGTGACACGTCCGGTAACTCAATCGCCCACTGTAAATGATAAGCACAGAGGGCATGGAGTCTAAGTATGTTGGTTACATGAAGACGAATGGACATACAGGCACACAGGAGAACACAGACACACATGCATGCATACGTGCACTGACGCGGACGTACACCCACACTGAATGGCATGGGAATTTGTTTGGGTGGAACTTGAACCTGTATATGACCAGGGGGCCATAGTCACACAGGTGCTGCCATGTGTGCAGACCCACACACACACACACACAAACGCACACAGTCACCACATTACAAAAAGCGGGAACACCTGGACACCAGGGTTGGGCTACGCAGCGCTTGATTGAGCTGACAGACTCACAGGAGCTGTCACACACGAAACTGACCCCAGAGCTAAGCAGGGCACACCTGTGCCATGGGAGTCCCTCTTATCTGTCTAGGACCCCTCATAAAAAAAAACCTTCTCTTACCCTGAGGAACAAAGCAACATGACTTTAATGGACACTTACTGTCAGTCAGTGCTAATATGAGTAATAATACTGTCTATCAAAACTAAGTCAACAAAGCACGCAAAGTGCAGGTGTATACCACACCTTAACGGAAACATGTATACAATATTATGTGTTTAATTAATTACAGTTGCCACGCTCGCTTTTGGGCTGCGTGTGAATGCTCTAGCTAGCCAGTTAAATAGCTGCCTCATTCACACTAGCGCCTAGCTAGCTAGCTGGCAAGCTAGTTCCCGGCTGTTGCCTGTAGCCGCGCTAATACAGTATAAGTCCTGTGGGTCTTCACAGGGTGCAACAGTAAGCAGCTTTGCACTTAACGCTCCCATGAGCAAAAATCATCAAAGCCAATCTCACCTAAGCTTTGGAGCCCAAATGCCTGAATTCCTAACTTGTTCTCTCAACTGGGGAGAGAGAGAGAGAGAGAGAGAGAGAGAGAGAGAGAGAGAGAGAGAGAGAGATGGGGGAGGGTGGGGGAGGTGAATAAGAGAAATAGGTGAGAGATGATGATACAGATAATCAAGAGAGATGGGAAACATACCAGTGAAACACCAAACATCTCTGTTGGAGACCAGAGGACGGGAGTCTGGCCCTAGTCTGGTCTCGCGAGCTTTCAGTTTCACTTCGCCACGAGAATCAGTCTGGAGAGCTTGTAAATCGAGTTGATTCAGGCCGGTAAACCTAGTGTGTTGCCAATCAGCGTTGTATTTAGCTACGGGTGTGGTTTAGGTGTGAAGTAGGCAACCTGGAAAAAAACGAGTCGACAACGAGCTAGAGATAATACAATATAGCATCAGTTTTATTAGAATTTATTAGAAGAGCAACGGCTTTTCTCAATGGAAAGTATATTTCCTTTCTTATCCTGACTTTTCTACTCCATGAGTGGATAACAACAGACTGCTGGTTCACAGGTCCAATCACACACAAGTTTTTTTTAAATATCTTGAATCCATTTCAATGGACGGCTCCCCAGATGGATGTGTCTAAAGCTAGAACTACACCAAGGCGTAGACTAGCGACTGGGCACCTTCTAGCAACAGCCTAATTACCATTTCTGTTGTCGCGATTGTGCACAAGCGCGTGCTTGTTCGAGGACGTTCTTTCAGCTACCCTCTGAGTTTGCGCGGACAATGCGGAAAACAGAAACAATTAAGTTATGGGACTATTACTGACAGCTAGTAAAGAGTGAACCACAACATTGACACCAAAATCTAGTAGCCTAGTGCTTGCGTTATCAAATGTAGGCATTTCTACGCCTTTTGTTAATTCAAAATTAAATGAATAGAAGACGAAGGAGTCATAGGACATATATCTGGTCTTGTCAGGTTAGTCTGGCCCTGCCCTCAACTTGAGAATGCTGCCCACCACCCACCTCACTCACTGCTGGCTAAATAAAGAGCCCAAAGGTGGGCCTTGCAGGGTGGGAAGGGGCGGCGCTGCGGGAGAAACAGACACACAGTCGGCCTTACCCTGCTAATCTCATTAAGGGGGCCGTCCTGCCAAGCAGCCGGGGGTCAGCCAGAGTGCCACGTCACTCACAGCACCTTTGGCACTCCCTGTGACCCCCGGGCCAGTCTGGGATGAGACTTGTGTCCGGCCTGGGTGAGGGAGCGTTGGCCGGGAAGGGAGGCGTGGCGTGGGCATCACAACTGAGGGAGACAGTGAGGGTCGAGCAGGCGGGCTCTTGAAGGCAGCACGCTCACACCGAGTTTCAACCAGTGGGAGGAGCAGGAAACAGGTGGAAGGGAGGGGAAAAGAGTGTGTGGGTGACTACATAGTCAGAGAAGAGTGGAGGAGAGGGAGGTAGAGCCAGGGAGAGAGAGAGAAAGAG
>JAODUE010002864.1:0-11501 GCA_027564755.1 Amblyopsis hoosieri
GGGTCTGGTCCGTCGAGGTCCCTGACCTTCGCTGCCACCCGTTTGACAGCGCACCCGACCCCTATGGTTCCTCCCACAAGTGGTGAGCCCATAGGATGAAGAGGAGGCTGGTGCCACGTTGCTTATTTGGGCTGTGCCTGGCTGGGCTCCGTGGCAAACCCAGCCACCAGGCTTCCTCCGGGCAGGGTAACCTCTCCTCTTAAATGATCTTCCATAGGGGTCTTCTGAACCATTCTTTGCCTGGCCCCTCCCCTGAGACCACTTTGTCTTGGGAGACCCTACCAGGAGCACAAGACTACAGACTACACAGCTCTCAGGATCATAGGGACACACAAACCTCTCCACCACGATAAGGTGATGGTTCCCGGACAGGAACCATCACCTTATCTACTAGAGACTATTTCAAACAGTAATGGTGTTTATCTGGCACTTGACCAGCTCGGATGCTCGGTTGAAGGAAGAGTGTACACTAGAGGGCCCAGCTGATCGTTAATAAGGACCTGCATTCATGGGTTCCTAGCTGACGCTGGGCCCCAATACAGTTGCATTGTTTGCATTATTGGTAGCTACGCCCTTGGATCTTGATCTGGACGAGCGGAGCAGGGTCTGACTCTAGGCTTGAAGCAGCCGTGACGTGTGGTGACGGGTGGTACTGCAGTCTATAGGACCAACTGCAATACACACCCCATTCATAAATTAATTATCTGTTTAACTGCTCCGCAAACATTTTTTCAGATGCCACACTTGGCTCATATGATGCTTAGTAATATTCTCTGGGTGCTTATGTACATATATTTTTTCTAACAATGTCAATAAAGCCAGTTTGAACGATTGTCATGACGTAATAATCATGCAACATAGTTCTATGCTCGTGCCTGAGCTGCGCATGCATTACTCTTGCACGAGCAACAAGCGGCGCATTAGCGAGTAGGCTACAACATCGATCCTACTTTTAGTGTAAATGCTAAATATTAAACAAAACATGCCTATGATTATAATAGTACAGTCCAAAAACTAAAAATCCTGTTATTTTATGTTGTACGATGCTTGAGGTCGGGAACTCCAGTGTCGCAGGTTGCAACGTAATCTTCTGTTTGTACTGCGCATGTGTCAAGAGTCACTTTGCCAATATGGCGACAACATAAATTAGATTATCTCGCTTCACTGCGACAATGAGCAAATACTTGGTAAGATCGAGCCACCATTTTCTTCACTGTGTCTATCTAATAAGTCAAATCACAATTCATGCAACTTTGACATCACTGAGATAGACATTCATTGACTCACTCACTTAAATTGTAGAAGCAGAAATACACAAATTTTAAGAAAACCTTCTGTATGTTTTTTAACGTGTTATGGACAATGAACACAGGTGCATTTTATTGATGGCATTTTTAATGCACAGAGATATTGTGACGAGATCCTGAGGCCCATTGTTGTGCCATTCATCCACGACCATCACCTCATGTTGCAGCATGATAATGCACGGCCCCATGTTGCAAGGATCTGTACACAATTCCTGGAAGCTGAAAACATCCCAGTTTTTGCATGGCCAGCATACTCACCAGGCATGGCACCTATTGAGCATGTTTGAAATGCTCTGGATCGGCGTATATGACAGCGTGTTCCAGGTCCTGCCAATATTCAGCAACTTCGCACAGCCATTGAAGAGGAGTGGACCAACATTCCACATGCCACAATCAACAACCTATGACCTCAACTCTATGCGAAGTTGCACTGCATGAGGCAAATGGTGGTCACACCAGATACAGATTTTTTCGAGTGGCCTTTTAATTGTGGCCACCCTAAGGCACAAATGTGCAATACTCATGCTGTCTGATCTGCATCTTGATGTGCCACACCTGTGAGGTGGATGGATTATCTCAGCAAAGGAGAGCGAGTGCGAGAGCGCGCAGGAACGGCAGACCCGCCCCGGGACCCCGGGGTGACATTATATTATATAACCTACTATAGCCTATATACATTATAGCCTAGGCTATAGCCTTTTAATAACACATTTGGCCTGGAAGTCTTTGAATAAAACAAAACATCTGACCATATTTAAGGTGCACTTTGTTCTGAAAACTGTAAGGTGTTAGTCAAATTATGATACACTAACATAATGTAGTCTACAGGCTTGTTTTAATATAAGGAGAGAATATAATGTGTGGGAACCAAATAATCATAGGCCTTTTGTTATGAGTGGCTTCGCGTTTTGTTTACTTTAGCTTTCCCTTGATGTGGATTAGCGTCTGCAGTGCTTGATTTGGAGTAGCACAGGTTTTCTACTGTAGTATCTTATTTGGGTACGCTTCTCTTGTGCTGTGTGCAATGCATACACTCACTGAATATAGGAGCAGTCCTAGCCCCTCCGCACTACTTCAACCTCCCACTTCATATTCTAGATTTTTTTTATCGGGCATTATTTACGGATAAGACAGTCAGCCAATGGGCGATCACATTTCAGTTTTTAGTAGGGGGGGCACCTGGGGTGGCCAAACACATTTCAGTGGTGGCCAGTGCCACCACGCCTCTGTCAAAAGCCACTGTCAATACATACTGTAGCACCCTGCCTGGTCCAACATTGTTGGCAACCAAGGCTCTGTTGTTACAGGTTTTAGCACAGCCTCATCAGGGAGGCCTATGGTGCCCATCTATCTCATTACACAAAGGTCTCTCTATGCCTCCTCACCACAGAGAGGCCAGAGGACTCTTCTCTCTCCCATCTGCCCCTGAAGACGCACAGATTGTGACTCCTGCATGACTTCACAGCCACTGCCTGCTGCTGACTTCAACACTCTGTGTCCAAGTGATTACTGATGGTGCATTCAAGACACCTCGGAAACTAAGAACATAGTGGGATACTATTTAGATGTATTATTTTGTTGTACTGATTACTTGAACTTGCTCATCATTGATAGAGATGGAGCTACTGAATTCCTGATTTTTCTTAAATGTAATATCTGTCACTGATGACTCGTGACTCTCTTGATGCTTAAGCATAAGGACTGCTCAGTTACCAATACTCAATTATTTGTGTCAAAGTCCTTACTAAATATGTCATGTTACCCCCTTCGAATTGAAAAACCAAGTTCACTCACTAAGTGGAGATTAAGGCAAGTTGTATGAGCTACATACATATGCATGTACCTTGAATGTAAAGAACAATAAATTCAGATTCTGATTGTAACTGAGATAAAATGAAACTAACACGGTGCTTTATTATACCCTTAAAATACAAAGAATGCTAACTTCTGGGGAGCAGGATGTACTGTTACATACTGTCACTGATGACAGTGAGTCATTGCTCAGTGTGACCAAGATGTGTGTCGCCATTTTCTTTTGACTAGAATTTTCATTGTAATTATTATCATACATGTTGTGCTCTATGGTACGGAAGCCCTAAAGTGCCATCATTTACATTTAGTGATCAAGTTTCTTGTGATAACGAGATAATATATTATCAGGGGAAAACAATGCATTGTTTTCTGGTGAAAACAAATTCATTATTTTGTTCTGACATATTTTCAACAGCTCTATTAGGTGTCATTATTTTACAAAATAAGATAATAAATCAAATAAACTTTGGACATATACATTTTGATCATGCATTAATGCCCTTGAAAATAATATCATTGTTATATTAATTATGAAAAAGAATAAAAATAAACAAAAATTCTGATTTCATATACTAGTGGTAGAACATCCTATTAAAATGTGTGTGTAGTGCAGTGGCACAGCCCAATAATCTATGTGGTTTAGTTCTATTTATGGTAATTTAACAGTACGTGATCGGATCTCACGTAAGGCCAACATTAGTTTTTCCAAAATGTTTTGACATCAAACAAAGATATTGACATTGCCAGGCCAAAAATATAAAATATAATATCCCGTGCTCAAAAAAATCTATCAGAGTGTGGGCATGTGTACATTTCACATATTAGGTGACTAGGTAGCCTAATGGGACTGCCAGCAATGTGCAAATATGCTTTATATAAACTGTTAAAGCGGTTTTATTTTCAGCTTGCGGAAAGTTCCTTAAAAAGAATGCTACGCCCCCTTGCCCAGAATCACTTGTTCAGTCTAATTTGTGTTATAAACTTAGTTGTATTTGTACTTGTTTGCCTTGTTAGTTTCAGTGTGTTTATGTAAGTAATTATATTAATATATGTGCAGTGATTGTAATATTTATAAAACACCAATAGGCTACAGATATTATATCTCATATCTAGCATTCTCTCATAATCAAATTAGCTCCACATGGTAATTTACATAGCCAGTAGATTTGAACTTCTTCCACCCAATCACTTTGAGTGCTGTGCAGCGAGCTTCCCTTAGCGGAGCGCAGTCCCTGCACCCACGCTTTTCTCAGCGCAGCGCAAAACCGTTGTTGCGTAGCGCAAGTCATAGCAATGAATGGGTTTCAGAGTGCAGCGGTGCCACTGTCGCGTCCTGTCTGAAAAAGCCTTTACACTTTCACATAACACAAAAGATTAGCTATTTTTGTTCAAACTAATGCACAAGCCTCTATGATTCTAATATTAAAGTCAAATTGTGTAAATGTACATACTTAAATAAATAAAACACAAGCGTACTGTACATATGTTACATCAATTTGCACAAAAATGTTTTTATTTTAATTTCCTTCTGCTAATAAAATAATAATTATATTCAGATTTTCTAACATTAGCAAGGCCATGACCTTCCTAGAAAAGAGCTGAAATAAAAAATTGCTTCAAACAGTGGTCAGGAGGAAAATAAGAGGTGGGGGGTGGGAGCATCTTGCACCACGCTACAGTACTTTATTAAAGGAGTCATTTCATGCTCTTTTTCACACAGTTCCTTGACTTCTCAATGCAATGTAGTTGACAAGCTTAGGTGGAAATACCACAGTGTATGTGGAATAGCACATCATACAACAACTCTTTTAGATAACGGTCTGATTTCAGTGACTGATGCATTAAATTTTAAGTGGAAATGAAACACTAAACATAGTTTGCCTTATTTAAAAGATGAAGTCCCACTATAAAAAAAAAATTATAGGGTAAACACCGTCCGTGAAACAGAATAAAAAATAACAACTAATGTAAATGAAAATTTGCAAACAAGCGTTGCGCCATCTTGTTCTACCGTTAAACGTGACGTCACTAGGTTGGTTGGCTTCTTCAGTCCTATCTGAATCCTAGCTAAATCTACGAACGGCACAGACTGTCACTGACTAACAAGGACAGTCAAACTTAGAATCGATATATGGGTCATTCTTGTACTGCTCCTGGATGCAGCACATTTTTTATAGTCCAAAACAATATAAAATTGTCCACTTACTAACATACATACTACTACTATTGGCTACACCGCACTAAAACAGACTCCTCCAGTTAGCCGTGACGCTAGGGTTTGCCTACAGACCACCGAACATGCAGCCAACCCAGCCCACTACCGTAGCAAAGATGTGAGCTATTTGTGCGCACTGCGCATACTTAATAGTTAAACGGCGCTCCCACCTGGCAGAGCAGAGAATAATACGACCATACAACTAGCAAAGTTAATATGCCCACTACTATCAAATCAGCACTAACATTGAGAATTATATGTAGCCTATATAGGTCTTACCAAGAAGTTTACAAGACGGATGGTGATTAAAATGTGTACGGACCCACCACAACCATACGCAAAAGAGCTTTCTTACCATGTCAGGAGGATAGGGACTATCATATATCAACCAACTCTTTAGCTAAATACATTTTTAATTTACAATTCTTAACATATACAAAAAATAGCATAAAACATAATGTAATAACGTTATTTGTACTATTTTGTGGAACTTAGAATAACAATTACATTCATTTGACTCAAACTATCTGTAGCAAAGATCTTCAAAGTTTATTTTCTGCTTCTTGCTCAAATTAATAAATAATAATAAAATGGTATTGAAAGCCATAGTGTTGTGATGATAGGAAAACATTCCTGGTGGAGGTTGCCACAATCTGGAATATGTATCCTAGATAAACTGTCTGCAGTTAACCTGAACAGACTGAAGAATGTAGCTATGCTGTCTCTTTGGCTGTCACGTAATGGGTCAAACTATTACCGGTACACCATAAACAATATATCTTAAATTGCAGCTGCTTTTTGTAAAACAAAATTGGTTATATTTTGCCAACAAACACTTCCCAGTATCATACTTGGTAAACAAATGTCAACCTCAATGATGACTGGTTCCAACTAGGTATTACGTTCAGCTTTATTAGCCCCCGTACACTACCGTAGTAGGACTACGTGACCCACTATCTACCGCACTGTAACTAGCAGTCTCAGTACTGTAGCTTCCAAAACGGATTAAATAGTTTTATCAGTCAGATGATTTTACCTGCCATTTAAATTGGTGACTTAACGAAAAGAAGACTGTTTCATCAAATATTTATCTGCGCCGTTTTACATGCTAAGTAGCTAGGCTATCGTTGTCATAAGGTTGCTGTTGTTGATGATAACCCGCTCCAGTCTCCGCACAGACTTCGCACAGTGAAAAGCACTAATTTGGCACTTCCAAAAATATTCGTCCCTCTCATAGATGAACACGGACCAGGGTAATGCAGGAGAGATCCACAAGAAAGGCATCCATATAAGAAGAAGAAAGACCGACTCGCTTCCAGTCGGCATTTCAGTGGAGTAATCACGGGCCAGGTGGTCCCCGGTCTTCCCACAGGAAACGATGGCTGCCCCCTATGAATAAACTACCTTTAATCTTTTAATCCTCTTCACTGGCTGGACATTTTGCACCATTGGGCTTGTGGTAATCTCCTCACAATTACTTTCAGCTTCGCTTTCCAAATTTTGAAGCAACATGAAAGTTTGACTCGAGTCTTTCCTGCACAGTTGTGACGAAAAGTGAATGAAAAGAGCAGGAAGGCAAAGCTCTTTTAGCAATTTTCGTTCCTACCCTCACCTATGATCATGGGGTGTGGGACCAAAAGAACAAGATCACGGGTACAAGTGGCCAAAATGGGTTTTCTCAGAAGGGTGGCTGGCGTCTTCCTTAGAGAAAGGGTGAGAAGACCCAGGACTAGGTGGAGAGATTATAACTCCACACTGGCCTGGGAACCAATTGGGATCCCCCAGTCAGAGCTTGCTAATGTGGCTCGGGAAAGGGAAGTTTGGCGATCCGACTCCGGATAAGCGGGAGAAGATGGATGGATGGGTGGATATTGATCATACATATGCCGAACGTGATTACATACCTACAGTCAGAACACGGTGCACTAAACTGGTAGCCAATATGCCATTGCACAATTTTCTCATTACGGACTGAGATCACTATGCCTAGAAATTGTGTTCATGCCCCAGAACCACGCTATTTCAGAAAATTTGCATTTGAGCACTAAATCGGAATTGAGCACTAAGGACAGCAGTCTCAACGTAGCCTATGTGACAGACCAGTTATTTTTCTCCTTAGCCCAAGCAAGACACTTTTGACTTTGTCTCCGGTTCAGGAGTGGCTTGACATGAGGAATGCGACAGTTGTAGCCCGTTTACTTGATATGTCTATGCTTGATGACTCCTGCCTCAGTCCACTTCTTGTGAAGTGCCCCCACATTTTTGAATGGCCTTCGCATGACAATCCTCTCAAGGCTCCGGTTATCCCTGTTGCTTGTGCACCTTTTCCTCCCACTTTTTCCTTCCACTTGACTTTCTATGACTATGTTTGGATACAGCACGCTGAATCGCCAGCTTCTTCTTCAGATTCTAGCAATGATCTTTTGAGGCTTTCCCTCCTTGTGGAGGATGTTGATGACAGGGACAGCTGATGCAGTCTTCCCCATGATTGTGAAGCCTACTGAACTGAACTGAGAGACCATTTAAAGGCTCAGGAAACACATTGAGTCTACAATATTGCACTATTTTACTATTTTACAATTTTCATAAAAGTCACATGGGGCAAGGCCGACTGGACTGCCGGTGGGGCCAGAGGAGGCTGCTGCAGCAGACGAGACCTAGTAGCGAAAACAGTTGACTGGAGCTGCTGCGGCGTGTAATGGAGGGATTCGGCTGGAGCTCCCAGACTCCCTCCGCTCCCAGACTCCCTCCGCTGCTGGGCCTTCCATGGCGACAACATGTTGCATCTGCGACATCAGGAGCCCAGCGGCAAAGACATGAAGTGGCTGCGGCCCAGCGGCGGAGATATCTGAAACCAGTGGAGGAAGTCGGCTGGAACTGCTGCGGCTACTAGAGCCCAGCAGAGCCCAGCAGCGGAGGGGACCGGACAGAGCTGCTGCGGCGTGGAGAGCCCAGCAGCAGAGGAGGGGAACTGCTCGGTCAGAGCAGCAGACCCTGAAAGCGCTGAAACATGCGCGAAGGCCGGATCGGGTACTGGAGCCTGAACTAAGGCTGGCACTGGGGCACGAACTAAGGCTGGCACAGGGGCCTGAACTAAGGCTGGCTCTGGTGCTGCCACCTTGGCCAGATGGGGCTTAGATACAGGGGTCAAAACGGGAAAAGAAACAATCTCTGGGGACAGAACTATGGCTCGCTCGGGGACCTGGACTAGGGCTGGCTCTGGGACCTGGACTATGGCTGGCTGGCTTACCCTCTTCAGCATATCCAACGTTTCATCCATGCCTGGAAGGTCGCAGAAGCCAGGCCAGGTTGTTATGGCTTCCTCTATGCAGGCACAGAAGAATTGCCGCTGATCATTGTTAGCGGCGTCCCGGAGCTCAGCATGCAGCCTGCTGAAAGAGAACCGAAATGCTCCAAGTTCTCTAGCTGCACTTTTGGTTCATCAGGGCTGCCACCCTCGCATCTTGCCTCGGCGGAAGAACCCGGTAGAGGAGTGAGGGCTCTGGGAGGAGCGGCCACCGCTCGCGGGACTCTGGGTACACGAGACGAGGCGTGGTGAATGAGTCGAGGCGGAGACAGCGAGCCGTACGGCAGAAAAGCCGGGGAACTTATACGAGCTGCCAACGAGGGGGGAAGACTGCAGAAGCCTATCCGTAACAGCGACACCGGGGACAAGGAACCGCCATGTGCGAACACCGAGAGGCAATGCGGAAGTGGCGACGGGCTGGCAGCCGAAGCCGCTGGGAAAAGCAGCGACGACTGTTGGCCGGAGCCACAGCGACCTTTACCCTCAGTGTGGCCCCCTCTGCGGCCGTGAAAAATGGCAAGTCGAGAACCTTGCAAGAGATGCATTTGGAGACTGTTTGCTGGGTCCGTGTACAGGTCGGTCATTCTGTCACGGTTGCACGGAGGTGAGGACCCAAACGCAAGACACGTAGCTTGAGAACACGTTTTATTCCAAACACAAGGCAAGAACAAGGGTAGCAACGCACATTAACACTTACATTTACAAAGACCAACAAAGACCAAATGACACACGAGGGTTTATATACAGGAACACAAGACGGACCATTATACAACATCAACGAGGAACAGCTGCAGACATGATAAATCAGACACAGGTGAAATTATTGAGACTAGCCACACAGGGCAGAGAGTGACGGGGGAAAATGGGCCTAAAACACAAGGTAAACACATGAAGTGACGAGACTAGCACAGGACGGGGATCACGAGACATTACAGTACTAGGTAAGGAGTGTATTGTGTGTGCATGTGTTTTGTGTTTGTAAGGGTACACACTCCACTGGTGCAGCTTTGACAGTATCTAATATATCATTTGAGTAATTTCTGTGACATTTAAATCAACCTCTGCGCCATTTTCATGCAGGCGAGTATAGCAATTAGGATCCTGGGATCAAAATTCCCTCAGAACACTCAAGTTGAAATACAGGCGACATTTGAATGAGGAGATTGCTTTTTTAGATATGCTCTACATCTTGCATGTTATTTAGATTCCATTTGAATAGCAGGTAGCAACTTCCTGCCAAATACATTTATCTCTCCTTGTCTAGGGCTAAGGAATGTAGGGTTTAGCAACAGTTAGAGAGACATTAGCTACAGTGTTGTGACAGTTTTGTGGGTGTTATTTTTTTGTGTATGCATGACACTTATGTTGGGGTGTGTGTGTGTGTGTGTGCGTGCGTGCATGCGTGTGTGTGTGTGTGTGTGTGAGATGTCAAAACACATACAGTACATAATTGTGAATTTGTCTGGGCCTGTATTGTGATCACACATCCCTCTCTGTCTCAGTGTCTCTACTCTGAGAAACACAAGACAAACAAGTGTCCCCAGACCAAAATCTATATAGTCTATATCTATAAACTGTAGTCTATACATAGAATGTATACTACAGTATCCATCTAGCTACTGTAGCTCTGTAAACATTAGCAACAAACAGAAAAGCCTAGTTTGTTTAACAGGGTTATTGGAATCTTACCAATCAGAGACCCAGTGGTTGTAACCAATAACAGAGCAGAATGGTGGTCTGACAGTGATAGCAGACTACACAGGATGAACACCTCCAGGAACCAAATGATCCGTGGTGTAATCATCAGACTGATTGGGTACATGCATGCCTGTATATACATGCATGTGTGTGTGCATGCATGTATCCTGATGTTTACAAGGTTGGGAACCATGATCCAACAATGTATATCTTTTCTGTTTGCATGGCTTCATTATGTGTGTGTGCATGTGTGAGACGGTGACAAAATGACATTATAGCACAGCTCACCTCATGTGATAAAAATCGATATCGCCATGGTAACTGTTGCTGTGCTGGTCCTGAAATCTGAGCCAGTGGGGAAGTATGTGGGGTGGAGGCGGACCTCAGTTACATTGGGATGGCAGCAGGGGCTTCCAGCCCACCCCCCAACCCCCACTCCAGAACTGTTACCGTGGCAACCATGACCATGGCAGAAAGTGGCACCAATTTCATGTTGGACTCCTGGAGATGTGCACGTGCCAAGAATGGATAAATATATGACTAAATAAATTTTAAAAAAGGTGCATATAGACAAGTATGGATTAAACTTAGGTTTTAAATAAATGTATACAATCTTTTTTGACATCTGTACAGGATGCAGCAGATTTTAAGTAGAATAAATTAATGTCGCTCTTATCTATCATACCCAATAATTCACATCGCAGGTGACCTCCCCCATATACTGTCCATCCATCAGTCTGCCTGCCTGCCTTTGTCTGCTGTTTGTATAATGTATCATATACAGGAGGTGAAATTATGCAAACTATTACCAGACCCCACACACACACACAATATGACATGACATGTCTGCTGATGTGCACCCAGTCATGTACACACTGGGAGGTGCATAAGTATTGATTGTGTCAAATTAATTGTGAACAAATGTCTGATCTGATAGTCAATAGAATAGAACCACACACTATTTTAATAAATCTGTCCAGACTATTCACACCTATAATAATACAGAAGTGGTTATTTTAAATTAAACGGAAATGTCACTCTGAGGTGAAAAACACTATTATTAATATTTATGCTCATTATCCATACATCCATCCATCCTCATCCGCTTATCCAGAGTCGGGTCGCGGGGGCAGCAGCTCCAGCAGGGGACCCCAAACCTCCC
>JAODUE010002865.1:0-11501 GCA_027564755.1 Amblyopsis hoosieri
GGCTCATTCAAAATTGTATGTTTTAGCCCTTGCAACCGAAGATGGCCTAAAAATTTTATCTCCCACAGTTCATAATTATCAAACAGTTCATTATCATAACAGAATATGAAAAGTGCTATATAAATACAACTGATTGCCTTGCCTATAGTATGTGTGTGTGACATGCAGTATGTACAGTAAGCACAACCAGGGGGGCTAAAATACATAAAAACAGATAATATGATGACATGAGCAGCATGAAACTGTGTCTCATATGCCATGCAATCATATTTTTGGGGTTGGACTGCAATAATGTGCTTATAGCTCTGTGCTATCTCTGGACCTATATTGCATGAATGTGAATTGCATTGTAGATATACAGGAGCCCATCCACTCAATGTAATGACACAAGATACAAGTTAATCAAGTGTGTGTGTGCGCATGACATCCCTTAAGGGTTGACTAGACGATGGTTTCTTTGTGTCACAGTAAACTCGAGTAGGAGGGGTGCGTTTGTTTCCTAGCCAATAAGCTTCAGGGGCTCAGATCGCCAACACCCAGCTGACCTCATTTTGGAGAAACATCACACATCTAAACACCATCTTTCTAAAATGCATGCCTTCTGCCCTACTGTTTTATATCTATATTCTGTATATTGCATCCTCCAAACCAACTATCTATCTATCTATCTATCTATCTATCTATCTATTTATCTATATATTACAGCTAACTTTGTTTGACACAAACCATAATTCAAACATTTGCAAGAGACAAGCTACAGTAGTTACATTAAAAATGATGGTTTTGAGCCTGATGTACCCTTCCAATGGGGAACTGAATGTCACTACTACTCTAAGAGAGGAGATAAGGAGAGACACAGCCACACCACGTCATAGCACGCTTCAGCTCCACTACATGGCCATTCATTCTATAAATGCATCAGCAACACATGCTGGAGACGCTGGAGACTTCATGACCCCACACCTGTTGCTATGCCATGCTGACAGCAAAGGCCCTGATCTCCCAAGTGGCTGGACTTAAGTTAATACACTGTGCCTGGGGAAAACCAAACATCAACAGCAGCTGCAGATTGAGCTAGCCATTTACAGGGGTAATGTTTTTGAGAGGAGGTCCAGATGTTCTGTGGCTAATATCTTGTTCAGTATAGCGTGGCTGGAGGCGAGCTAATCTCTGTTGCCATGAGGACAGTAGTGCTTCTGGCAACAATGTCTCACAGGAACACATTTCTTTTAGAATCAAAGCTGCCACCTTATCAAAAACAAATTCATCACAAACAAAACAAAACAACAAAACTGTTTGGTATTACTCTAATGATTCCATTCATTTTCAATCTGCCAACAAGTACCAGAGTGTAGCCAAAACATATTTGTAAGATAAATAACTAATTGCTGAACACACTAAGAACAAAGAAGTGCTTTAGCTTGAAAAGATTGTCCCATCTTGTACACTGTAGTTCAACATGTTTAGGTCAGAATAAGTGGGTGCTGTAAACCGCTGGCGCAGAAATGACCTTAAAGTAGCTGATGTCACCAGCTCAGCTTCAAGCCTTGTGACTCACTGTCTTCTTACTAAGAATTCAAATGGAGGACCAAGTTAGCGAAGAGAACCCACAATTTAGAAATAGTTTGGTAGTTTTAATCCTAGAGCTAAATGTTTTATCAGCTGTGGTCACATAGCACAATTTAACCAACAGATTCATAGAGCGAAATTAACTCTGAAAACGTGACATTGGATGATAATGCCGTTCAAATAGCAATACATTAAGCCTTCAAAATATACCGTCCTACCAAAACTAGTTTATAACCCCTATTAGGCATATGCTGTTGCCAGTGCAGAGATTGTATCCCTGGCAGTTGTGGAAGTTGTTTAAGCAATAAGACGAGGTAGTGCATTAGACTGAATATCAACACGGCTGTGATTAATTGGTCCTAGGTAGGCCGAAGATATTTTATTACCGCAGGTCAGCTACTTTGTATCCAATACATCCATGTTTGTTTCATATAGCCTACATCTGCCGATGCTTCCATTTATCATGCAGCCACTTTAACAGCTTATCATAAGTTTGTTGTTTTTGGAACTAACTGTTGTATAATTGAGGATCCACTGTATAAAAACCTAACTATGCAGTGGGCAGCCACTTGTGTGGTGCCTGACTCCAGATTGATGCCAGTGTCTGGTCAACAGCACTGACTGGAGGGTGAACCTGACATGTTTTTGATAGTGGGGGAAACCTGAGCACCTGGAGGAAACCCATGCAGACCATGCAAACTCCACACAGAAAGGCTGGGTTGGCAACCTGGACTTTCTTGCTGTGAGGCCACAGTGCTATCCACTGGGCCACCCTGTTGCCCCCTTGGGGGATGGGTTAAATTGCAGAGAATGAATTTATCCTAAGGGGGATTAATAAAAGTATGATTTCTTTCTTTCTTCTATATAGATCAAGACATGTTTTGAATAAATATAATACATGTACGTGTAAGACAGGGTTATTAACAGAGATAATTGGAAATTACATTTCAAAGAATTCTGTGTGAATTCTAGTAGAATTAAATGTACAGTAGGCTACAGATATATAGGGCATCCTAATTGTGTAAATGATTTGCTTCGCTTTAAACATTAGTCCAGTGATAAGTCATTAGCAGATGATTGGACCACATTGAACAATTCAGAACCAGGCTTGTAGGGTTGATTTCCCGAACACAGGCACTCAACCTCTTACTGCTATGACTCTGATTGGCCTTTTACCTCACAGCAGGGTGGGATAGAGATCAAACTAGTGAAAAACAAAAAGGCACAGTTCACTATACTGCTAGGCTAACTCATAATACAGAGCCTGGTTTTATAGCTGCCGTTATGTATCAGGGAGCCACCACTGTGACGCTAGTCCTGGAAAAAACATCTGTGAGTAGCTTGATTTATGTGGTTAACTGTGAGGGATGAGTAAGAAACAAGCTAGAGGAGAGAGGGAAGGAGAGAGGATGCATTATTAGTGAACATAGTTGGAACTAGGGAGTAAAAGGTCACCACTCGTATGAGTATATGCTTTCCTATTTGTGAGTAGGTGTGGGTGTGCACAGTAGCAAATGTGCCTTTCTAAATGATATTGAATAAATGCACAAATGGCTTTTCATACCTTTGCATGTAATTTGGATGTTCTATCTGTTATAAAGGCACAGTTTTAAACATATTCGTGGCTCTGAGGCCACATTTGCGGGTATTGAGGAGGGAAAAATGTCTTTATCTTCAGACACACTCAACCCTTACAAACCATGACATATCATGGGGTATTTAAAATAATAATTCACCCACAAATGCAATGTATGAATGAATCATTGCTCACACAACATATGGTGAAGAAGCAATACACCCATAGTTTCATTGAACATGTATATTAATGTATTTGAATTATAATGGGGTTAATTTAGTGGGACATGTTTCAAACAAACAACGTGATCCATTTATCATCCCCATGTTGTGACTGTAAGGGGTGATTAATTCAGTTAACATTTTTGGGTGAAGCATTCCTTTAATTTCTGAAGCATGGCCAGTCTAATGACCAAATGTCATTGGCATTAGTCACAATCCATCTCCAGCTGTCACAGCTACACTAGGCCTACATATGATGGGCAACATTTAGCTAAACTAACTAATTATCTATCATCAGGTGTCTCTTTTGAAGACTATACCAATTAAATTAACATAAATCAAAACAAATGAACAGCTGAATAAATAAATATCCACTGTATACACAGTAACATTTAATCCAAATAATATGCAAAGATGTATTTATATTTAAGGTGGGTGAGCTTTTGGGCCAGCCAAATGTTTAGGTTTAAAGAACAATTGATATTTAAAGAATTACAGAATTGCATTTAGACTTTAACCAATAAGTCATGATAAATATTGACTATACTTCTAAGCTTAAAACATTCAATAATTTCAAGTCCTACTTTGCATTTGCTTATATCCACGTCCAAATGGACAACCTTGCATTATCATTAGGCATATCATTGACAAATCAACAAAATGCAAGTCCCTGCAAGTAGCATACTTTTGACCTAGTAGCAGAAGCTATCTAAAGCACCGCGGAACAACGTGGAACAGAGCAACTAGTCTAGATACAATACAAAGAGATGCATCGATACATACATAGTGTCACTGTAATATCACTGTGATAGGAGATACATAAGATGGTCAGCCAGCCACTCACCTAACTTTTGCGGCCACGGAAGATATCGCATCACTTCTCAGATTTTTCCTTTTGGACACCGCAGTTCCCATGCTGAAGTGACACGACACGCGAGCACGAGGAGACCATCACAACAGGAATAAAATAAATAAATAAAAATGAACAAAAAATAAACATAAAAAAAACAACAAATAGATGTAGAGATTATCCGTGTCCTGAGTGGCAGCGATTCCAACGCGGTGTACGTAAATATCACTTCGGCGTAATACATAATAAACGACGCCTGATCAAAGAGTGACCGAAGCGCGTCGGTGGAAACGTGCGCGTCTGGCAGCGGTCCGCTGCGCTCTGCTTGTACAACTACAGCTGAGGAGACAGGAACGACCATAAAAGGAATACCTGTGTGTGCGTTTGTGCCTGCCTGCGTGTTGTACGCTGTGTAATTTTAGTGGTGACACGTCCAAGATTATTCAAATATTAAGAGCTCACTGCAGCTTTTATTACTTTCCTTGTTTCTTGAAAAGGCAGCTGTTGTTAAGGTACAATGCACTGCACAAGACATCATTACACATTGTAATAAAAAATTGAACAAAAAACAAAAATACAAACGTTTTTAATAATTAAAGGATGTGGAAGTTTATCCCATATTGCCTTACATATGCAGCTGAAACATATTGTGTATGTTTTTTCACATGGAAAGGTGTGATGTAGAATGAGCCAAATGTGACACCAAAATGAGTTGAATAATAAAAGACATCTGTCCACTTGACTAACCAAATTTACGTTGTTTTAAACCCAATCAAACATAATATAAACAAATGTAATCTTGAAAGGTAGACATTCAATAGAAACCATGATCTTCTATTAACCTTAACTAGATTAAATGCTATATACAGTATTTAAAACTGCTAGAATCAGGATTCCCCAATCCTGGTCGTAGAGGGCCGCTGCCCTGCATGTTTTAGATGTCTCCCTGCTCCAACACACCTGATTATAATGAATGGGTCATTATAATGAGCTATTCATGTGAATCAGCCGTGTTGGAGCAGGGAGACATCTAAAACATACAGGGCAGCGG
Source organism: Amblyopsis hoosieri (assembly GCA_027564755.1). NCBI lineage: Eukaryota > Metazoa > Chordata > Actinopteri > Percopsiformes > Amblyopsidae > Amblyopsis > Amblyopsis hoosieri. The sequence continues at coordinate 5,268 of JAODUE010002865.1, forward strand.
CCCTCTAGGACCAGGATTGGGGACCACTGGGCTAGATTGTTAGATTTCAGAACCACGGACAGCGACAACTGTTCCCAGTAACCATAGAGTGCAAACTAACCCTAGTTTGACACATCATAATTTATATGTTTTGTATGAATAGCTCCTTATGGATTTAGATAACACTGTCATTTAAAAAAAGCCATGTATTTCCAAGGGACCACAATTATTACAGATGTATCCATGTATCAGGGTCAAAAAGATTACTCACACAAGATTAGGCAGTGGAAATCATGAGTTAAATCAAATACAGTTGAAGAATAAGAGGTTGATAACAACATATTGTATAAAAGCTATAACAGCTGTTGCTCATAAACCACAGGGCTTTTATGCATTGTATAATAATAACTAGCCTGTAGCTGGCAAATACAATACAAAGCACAATACACAACTGAAAAGTCAGGTGATACTGTAGCTTGCTTGTCTTCACAGCTGTCTCAGTGATCATACTTCAAAGACCTGCTTTGTTTTCTCAGACATACAGCAGTTATATGGGGGTTGGGAGCAGGGACATTTATATACACACTATTTCCAGTGTGTATATATTGCCATATGCCAATGGGGCAACATAAATGTAAGATGAAATCAGCACCTTCTTGTTTCCACCCAGTGTTGAAGTGCAAACATGATTAAACATGTTCATAATATTCTCACATGCCTCATTGAGTCAAGTGGTACAGCCTACTTTAAATAAACACTACACACAAACACTCTCTCTCTCTTTCACACACACACCCCTACGCATGCACACACACACACATCTTAAAATGTTTGGCTGCCATCTGTCATAAAACTACTGTTCTTTTGTTAAAATGCATACTTCATTACATTGAGGAATCACTATACAGGCTTAAATCTTTACCATTTATGAATTATCACCTGAGCAACAAAGTTTTGCTTTCTACATGAAATATCCAGTCACGCGAAGAATGTGTATAGAAATATGCAGCCAGTGAAAATAAGGCAAAACTGGAGAGATTTCTAGTGGGCTGCAACTGCAACCAATGGTTGTACTCTTACATGCAAACATGGGAGGCGTAGCATAATGCACACTATCATGAGGGATGTGGTGATGGCAATGTGGCTTTAGGAGCTTGTACACACTGGGGATCATATTTTATGACATGGGTGAGGACCAGACTAATACATTACAGTACATGCAAACAAAGTAAAATAGATAGAACATACTGTATGTGTGTTACAGATATCTCTCACTGTAACACACTGTGGGCTACATTCAGTACAAAGCACAAGGGAGAGGTTTATTACATTTACATAAACCTGTGTCTCCAACCGTGCACTGTGCACGTGAGGCCAGCAGGCCAGCAGCAATGAGCAGAACAAACGTTCAGAGAGCGACAGTATGTGGATTTGAGCAACCATCTGCGTTTTTGCTGTGTACAGTAAGTATGTCCATGCATGGCTGCTGGTGTTTTGGTGCATGCACGCAGGCCAGATAGGCTACAGTTATACGCCAACTATCATGCCTGTTAGCAGGCGCACAGCATATGCTGTGTGTGTGTGTGTGTGTGTGTGTGTGTGTGTGTGTGTGTGTGTGCTCTCAGCCTCAGCCATACTCCTGCACTCTGCAGTAGCAGCAGCTACTGTATATGCCAGACTCAGCACATTTACTGTACATTACTGTAGCTGTGTCTAATAGCAGCAGGCAGCAGACAGACAGGCAGACAGGCAGGCAGACAGACAGACAGGCATCATTATATCACCCTGCCAGATGATTGAGGCTTTCTATTAATACTGGCCAGAATCCAAATTGCCCACATGGTCAATACAACAAGCCACAGCATGCACTGCAACATCACTGCACACCTGCTTGCCTGTGGCCATTTCCCTTGGGTCTACAGATGACATCATCAGCTGCAGTGTACCGTATCAACATGTCACCTGCATCCAGTTAGCTGTCATTGCTAACAAGCCAGATATAATGATGTCAACAGGACAAAACAATGGTTACAGAGACTCTACTAGTGTAGAGTACATGTGTATGTTTAACAAGTACACACCTTCCTGCCTTATTTGTAGAGCTGATGTAGCCGTAATGACAAATAAACAAACATGAAATATAGGAAGGGTTATTAGAAGAGCCTTGTACTGTGTGTAGGCTATACAGGAGCCTTATATGTAGGCTATGTAGGAGCCCTGTGTGTAGGCTATACAGGAGCCTTATATGTAGGCTATGCAGGAGCCCTGTGTGTAGGCTATACAGGAGCCTTGTATCACACTAGGCTATACAGGAACATTGTATGTAGGCTATACTGGAGCCTTGTATGTAGGCTGTACAGGAGTCTTGGTTCACAATAGGCTATATAAGAGCCTACACTGAATGTAATGCACTGAGGCTGCAGTAAAAGCCAGTTTCATTGTAGCAGAAAAAAAGGATATCTGGAAGACCATTTGCCAAGGCAGACTTTGTGAGGCAGGGCATCCTTGCAGTGTACACCATCTTTCCTGAGGCGGGGTGTTTCCTGTTCATTTAGTTGTGTATTTGTGTATGACTCATTGTTTTATAGCAGGACATATTTTGATCAAAGACATATCCGTTTTGTCAAAAGTGTTCAGCCTGCAAATTTGCTGTGATTTTTTAATTTGGCGAGTTTGACACCCCAGCTCTAGTTATAGTGCTGATAAGCTGTTACCGGTGACAACCGTCCCTCCTCCCTGCTGGCATGGTTACGACAAGGGGGGATGGATGGAGTTGGTTCAGTATTCATGGGCTATAGTCGAGCGGAAGCTTATTAATAGTGTAGCTTAATGTCATTTTATGCATTCTACTGAGGTATTTTTGTTCACTACAAGTTTAAATGATGAAGTGTGTTGTATTATGTATTTGTTGGATAAATAAGAATTATGCATTATGACGTTCCACCTGTTACATACACAAAAAATTGACACATATTGCAGAGTTGTGATTATTTGTTTATTTATGTTGCATGCTCTGCCTCTATGATTTACATTGATTTACATATTGTGTCAGTTTGAGAACGCAATTAAAAAAGGTTTGTCTGTCAAGTCCATAGAGAAACGCTGGTTAATCAGTGACCAGTAGGGGTGTAAGAAAAAATAGATATCCAAGTATTGCAATATTACATAACAACATTACATCTTCAAAAAAAAAAGAGTTTTACTCAATTGATTACTAAAAGGGACCATGTACAAAATGCATTGACCTCAAAAGAGAGGAAAGATGCTTGTTACCAGATATAGCTTTAAGCTAACTACTGTAACATCTGCAGTTTCTGAGCAAGTTTACATGTGTTTCCTTTATTTTTTGCAGCAGCGCCACACATTAACATTTCTATGACAGTTTTCCACAAATTAGAAATCACAATATATCGCCTTGCATACAGTATTGCGATATATCACAATATATTGCATCGTGGCCCCTGCGTCGTGATACGTATCGTATCGCCAGATTCTTGCCAATGCACAGCCCTAGTGACCAGGTGGGTATCTGGGTCTTGTTCTGAGTGGTTTGAGGTACAGTAATCCAGTTGTCTACTCGTAGAGGTGTAGCTCGCACAATCAGGACGGCTTTAGTAACAAGGCTATTTTAAAGTTACCAAACTACTTAAAACCTATCAAAATTTAAAATATAACTCCCACACATTTAAAATATAACTCCCACACTCCTGAAAGGAACACATACGGTAGACTGGTGTTACTAAGCAGGAAATTCCTAGTCTCTGCTCATCCAATACACTAGGAAAACACACAATATGAATGTATATGAAATTATTATTTACATACAGTGAAGGGTAAATAAATGGAGAGCTTTAGTGTGCTGTAAACCATTTCCTGTGTGATTCACATTCACAGTACTGCATGTGTGATGTTCTGGTAAATCAGATCAGAGAGCTTGTTAGTGCTTGTATGCCGGTCGTAGCACAAGGGAGAATACCCTGTACTGATAATGAAAATTGCCCATGATTCAAGTACTATATCTTTCTTACCCAGAAAAAAAGGGATATGGACTACAAGAATATTACTTTTAACCTGTATTGATACATTTCACCACTTTATGTGAAAGCTTTATGGTGAAACTGTCACATTACTTGCTAGATTTACAGTGCAACAATCGTTTCACCATGAGCCACTGAGCCAATGACTAAATTAAAGAAACTGGGAGTTAGGTGCTTTGTTAAAATGTTGTTTAAATATTAAAGCATTATTCTACTTTGTCCAAATTTGTTAGCTTTGATCTGCTACAAAGCTAACCTCCATGCATACTGGTGGAGTTTCTTGTTTTATGATTGTATAAGGTTGATGTTTCAATCCAAGTCTTAAACGTGTCTTAAAGAATAAGAAGAGAATAAGAATAAGAAGCACTTAATACATTGGGAGCACAACACTAAGACAACTTAGAGTTGTCGAGTGCTAGATGGCTATCAACTGTCTGAACAAAGGTTAATTTTTCCCCCAACGTTTATTATGCATGAGGAAGCTAATAGGTTCTCGGGTTTAAAAAAAAATAATGTGTGGTCTTGCAATTTTGATCTAACATTAAATGATACACACCAATGCTGAAGCAGTTCTCTTATCTATGCCAGAGCAGGGGCGTTTGCATGGAGCACATTACTATTCTGGCCTTGGTCAAGGACACAGCTTCAATTGTCATAAGTAACCATCGAGGGTGGGGATGCTTAACATTACTGTATACGCATATATTTCCACCCTCAGCTACACACAGTGAGCCACACCCCCACCCACAGCTCATCCCAAGCCATACCCAAGCTTCTAATGATTGATTGTCCCTCTTTTGACTTTGCATTCCTCGTCGTTTAGCATGATTTAGCGGACACTTTTAAAAGTGTCGTACAACAAGCACTGTACATTTATCAATAGCTGAACAGTTAATGCACCAATTATCATAAGTGAACACATTCTTTAGCATAGTGACATCAGCTTGCTTAGTTACATACAGTATAATCTATTACCTAACACCATAGCCGTAAGTAAAGTATGTGCTGTAAATAATGACATTTAACGCTCATGCTTCAGTGTTGGTTGGTGTGACAGGCACATTATATAAGGCCACATGGCATGACAAGAGCAGCGAAGGTGATGGGAGATGAGGCAGATGATTGGATTAGGGAAGATATTTCATGGGATCTGCCTGGAGGACAGTGAGCCATCCATGTCAACACTCCACATTTAGCTCTGTCACATTCCTCCTTGCATCAAGCCCTTGTACACACCTCACCCCAGGCTTAAAACTTCAGTGAAAGCTGCTTTTATTAACTGATGATTCTCTAACAAAACATCTGGCCAAGCCCAAAGCCTGCTGTCCACATCGATTCTATCAAGTCAATTGGGTCATCCTGACCCATATTTCCTTTGCTAATCCTCCAGGGAACTGAAGGGTGAAACACTCGTAGGGTGCAAAACAGACAGGAAAACAACAAACATTCCAACTTTATTTGCGGTCCACTGAGAACCATCCCTGTGGTCCCACTTTTTGGAGGTCTTTGTTCTGCTTTTAAAGGTGAGGCCATGATGCCTGCCAGAGTCATTCTGGCTATGTTTATCTTTACCAAGCAACAAGCCATTTTGAAGGTCTCTCCGCAGGACTTGCAACTTGCAGTTCAAATCACTAACCGAAATATATTCATAAAACTACAAAAGTAATGTTTTGTGTTATGCTATTTAGTAAACATTGCCTGTGTATAGCTCATGGCATTTTACAGTCATAAAAACACCAGGGTGTAGGACTACATACAGTATATACCATCAATCGAGGACTGTCATATAAAGCACCACCTGTAATTGCATACTGATGAGCTTCCCGTCCTGTTCCAGTGGGACCCTCTGAACAGTGGGAAACCATAATTTTGAAAGTCTAAAGTTCAAAACAACAAGAACACAAATGAGGAAGTCAGGCTGATACAAATATATATACAGTATAGAAAGTACAAAAGATTTAATTGGAAATGAGTCAATTCACAAGAAGTAAGGCAATATGAAGGTGACAGTGACACAATGCAAGATGTTTACACTCTTATTGGCCTAGTGTGACGGCGGGAGCGGGCGAGGCAGGAATCAGGCGCAGGATTCGTGGTAAACGATAATATTTAATGATCACACGCTAACACACACCATACATGAAACAATAACCGACAAAGGAACAAACAGAAACCCCATCCTAACTACCAAAGCAAAACCCCCAGGTGCAAACGATAC
>JAODUE010002866.1:0-11501 GCA_027564755.1 Amblyopsis hoosieri
AGACCACTTAGAGAGTCCTCAATAGAACTCTATGGGAGAAGTACCAGAGACATTATATAGAGGAGACAGACCTCTTAAATTATTCTGTATGGAACTCTAGAAGTATGTAATGGAAAATACAGCAGTTGGACTGATTATTTCCCAACCATATGCAAATTGTTACAAACTATTCTCGAGAAAAATAAATGTTTTATGCAGAACATAAAAGTCAAAAGTGAAGTTAACCTGACCATCAAAGAACAGAAACAAAGTTGTTTGCTACTCGCCTGAAATAACTCTCCCCGAGGCGTTGCCAAGATGGCTGCCAAGCGGTCAGACTTGCCTGTAAGGACTTTGGTGTGGTGGAGTTTGAGAAGGGTCAGGTGAGGAAAGACAAGACGTTGATGGCATAGCAACAGAGTCTGCCTGTGTGCGTGCGTGCGTGCGTGCGTGCGTGCGTGCGTGCGTGCGTGCGTGCGTGTGTGTGGGATTGTCCTGACAATGACAACAACCTCACCCTCTGTGGACTGCTAAAATTAGGATGTGTGCATGTGTGTGTGTATTCATGTGTGTGTGGGTGGGCGTGCGTGCGTGCGTGCATGAGAGAGACTCCAGACATCTCTGCTCTCCACTCTGCCCCCATTTGCGCTGCATCACTTATTGATGAGGATCCACTAATGGAGAATCGATCGCTATCGGCAGAGCCCCTAAAATACTTCCCCTCTGTTGGGTAGCCTGCTCACAAGCCCAACCTACTCCCACCCCCCCACAACCGCAGAGCTGTCCCTGAAACAGAACGATGGCGTTTAAAGGTTACCCCGGAGTCAGCTACCCTGGAAGAAACACCGCTCCCTTCATTGCCATACATAGGGTTCTCCCTCAAATGTGTTAATCTGGTAACTGTAATTGATTTCATTTAAACAGTAACCTGCCCAACCCAGGGCAGGGCTGTGTGGGCACACTGGACAATTTGTTCAGCATCTGTTGAAGACCTCTGTTCTGATCTTTTCTAATCTAGAATAGATTGGGTTTTCAAATTATATTTATTTAATCTAATAATTAAAAATATATTAATTTATATATATTAACTATATTAACATTAATCTGTAATTTTATTAAGATGTTAAATTAAGTTAAGTTTTATTACATTTTATGAAATATTTTTGTGTTAACGATCACTTTGCTGGTCTGAGCTCTAAGATGCCACTTCCTTCCCAAACAGGAAGTGTGTGCTGGAGTGGGAGGAGCCTCACGATGATGTGCTGTACTGCATCCAGACGGACGGCAACCACATGATCGCCAGCGGCTCCTCCCACTACGGTGTGGTCCGCCTCTGGGACAAGCGGCAGGCCAAGTGCCTCAAGGTACCCGACACACACGGTCCTGTTTGCTTGGCCCACACAGGGCCCACACAGGGGAATGTTTCTTGGAGATATATTCTAAACTTTGGGGTCAACTAGAACAGATTGATATGTTCCAATCTTACAAAAACACATTATTTATCTCATACTGCTCAATCATATTACTGCACTATTCACCCTCTGACTGAAACGCTCTGTTAGAGATGCTGCCCCCTCCTGCCGATGAGCCCAGTGTGCTCTGATTGGTCAGGTAGCCCACTGTGTTGTGATTGGTCAACCACCAGAGCAGCTCTGCCCCAGACCCACACAACTGTAAACTCACTGCTCTTGTAAATGTTGTTTAGCCAAGCCCCTCCTTCCCCCCCGTGGTAGCCCTGGTAACCCAGCCTGACGTGTTCTCTCCCAGTTCTTCCAGCTGGTGGCCCGCGCCGACCCTGTCAGCAGCCCTGTGTACTCCCTGCGGCTGAGCAGCACCCACCTGTACGCCGCCCTGGCCACCTCGCTGGTCAGCCTGGACTTCAGGCTGGCGCCGCACGGCCACGCGGCCAGGTCTTGCCTCTGATGAAGCTCGCTGTGTGTTTGTCTCTCCTGGTGTGGAGGCTGGCTCTCATAACGGCGCCTCTATTGTGGTTGGCTGGACGGGACGTACGCTGTATGCTGTGGAGTGTGTATACTGTTGACAACATGGCGGTGCCCCAGCTCCTGCATGCTAGCCAGAAGCTGATGAACCCACTGCAGGTGAGCTACATCTACAGCTACATTCTGGGGGCACCGCCTGGCCACTGGCCTCTCTCCGCTGGGCAAAGAACACAACAAACTGACGGACATGACACGACTTAGCCCTGGCCTCGCCCGGCGTAACTGCTCTCCGCTCCCGCTGACGTCTGGAAACGCTGTTGGAGCACTGGTGACCAATCGGTGACCAGTGGGTGTGGCGTTGAAGTGTTTTGAAATGTTTTGTCAACAATGCCGTTGGTGGTACAGCTAGAAGATGACGCGATAATGAGCTGCCGATTGGCTAAAGGGTGCGCCAGTTGTTACAAAATGAAACCAAGGTCTGCACCCATTGGGATGCCACGACTCAAGAAGCATTCCCCAATGGAGCATGTCCACACCCTGTTCCCCAGGAGCATCGTGGGTCTGGCAGCCAGACTAAGTGCCAACAGTCGCATCTAATAAAAATGTATATTTTAATGAAAATGAATGCCAGTCTTTCTGTGTGATTTGTGTTAAAGGCAGGGTCATTCTCGAGAACGCTTGCTAGCATCGATCTCAAATCAAAACACTATCCCTCCTCACATCGAAACGCATTTTGTAGCAAAGCGTAGTGCTACGGCTTTGTTGTTTTCTCAATGGAAAATATGTTGCCTCTCTTCTCCTGACTTTTCTACTGCAAGAGTGGATAACAACAGACTGATGGTTCACAGGTTCGTCCAAACACATACAAAGTATTTTATTTTTTGTAAATATAGTCCATTTCAAAGTATTTGGAAAGCCCCTGCCCTCTCGAATCCATTTCAATGGACCTCTCCCCAGACGGTTGCATCTTACAGACACAGATATCTGGTCTTGTCAGCTTAGATCTGTTCGGTATTGCGTATAAACGGTCTGCTCCAGTGCTTTCACAAACCCGCCAGTAATCTGCCAAAGATGCAAACGCACCAGGAAATGTAAAGGGGAATGTGAGATGACACTCGGATTGGTTAATCGCATGTTACGCCCAAAACACGCCCATGAGTAATGAAGAGAGTACGTCAGAACCCTGTTGAACCATGCGCCCGCCGCTTTGACCGTTTATCTGCCGTTAAAATAGCAAACGTGGATTTGGACACGCCCTAAATGCAATTTCCGCCCTGCGGTTTAGATCGTGCGCTTAGATTGATAAAATAGGGCCCTAATTCTGATAGTTTGCTCGTTAATATGGAAATAGCCTTGTCAAGTTGGGCAAAGCATAGGACTTTTGCTGTTATATTTTACAGAAAATATTGCTACTTCATAGATTTCATAATAACTCTGGTTCAACCTCACAACTTCAATGAGACCCAGATGAAGGATTTCCTTTGATTGTGAGCATTTCTGAGGTTAGCAGCAAAGTTTCTACACATCATTTATATACATTCTGAGAACATTATATTCCGATAGATATTTCAAAAGCGCCCGGAGACCGAGACAGACATTGATTGTTGCGATGTAAAGCCAGGGGCTAATCCACAACCCCGAAGGCAGAGTGTTAATGCCATATTGCACCCCCACATTCTACCCCCATGTCGTCCTGACGTCTTCTGAAGCCAGGGGATAACTCCTGCTGCACAACACACAGGTTGGCGTGTCCACGCTTTGAAGGGATCAACGCATCACATTAGCCTCTTGACAAATGCATTTCATCGCCTTGGCAACCCAATGTTTGGGTTTACATACATTTGACCCAGCGATCCCAGTAGCTTTCCTCTACGATGTTGGGATCCATTTGACGGATGGCCTTGCATGCGCACACACGCACGCACACGCACGCACACGCACACACACACATCTGGCAAATCAAAGATTTGGAATTAGCATACAAGCCATGTACACTGTACAGCTTGCATGTGGTACAGGATGCTATAGGTCCAGAGGTTATATAACAAAACATCATATATAACATCATAACAAATTTGAACTCAAAACAAACCCTTTTTCCTTCAATGCCATATGGCAGAGGTCTTCAACCGGGGGTCCCGGGACTCCTCAGAGGTACTCACAGGGGGTCTTCCAAATTATTTGATTACAAAATACAGTACAGTCTATGCCATAAATATATAAATCTGTTGATAATTTTAATTGATTAGTTAGTGGCTTACGTTTATTAATGGCACTATCGGTCGTCTCCCTACACATTATTGTTGGCCCGGTCCCTGTGCCGTGTTTCATTACCAGCCGAGGGGTTCTTGGTTGGTTGAAGACCTCTGCCATAGGGTGGTCCCTCAGAAGCTGCCCCAACACATTGGACACACTTTGCCGAGGCTGGGACAGTGTTGTGTGGTGCAGTCTGCACCACACAACATTCCTGATTCCTGTTAACAGAGCCAGGGCTGTGTAGCAACACCTGATTATGCCTTCAATGCTACACACAGCACGTGGATCGCGAGGAGATATTCGCTGAATTTTACAAAACGTGTATTAACTTGCAATCGCAGATTCCACCTTTAACTGAACAGAGCCTTTTCCATCTTCTGTGACAAAAATATATACAGTATTTCACATATCTAAAAGCAAAAAAGCATTCTTCATTTGCTGATGTGCACTACTTATTCATGATGCAGATTTATATATATACTTTATATATCTGTGTTGAGGTATATTTTACATGTTGCCTATTGGAATTTAAGCTCAGTTCTTTTACGGACTGAAAGATAATGGCAAATACACGCGCGGTGGGGTGCCCTCTGTGGGTGCAGAAAGCTGGCCCCAGCGGTGGCCCTTAATGGCATATGTTAGAGCAGCAGTTCTCAAAGTGGGAAGTCGCGAGACACAGCGGAGGGGCTCACGAGGTGAATTTCAGAAATGAAGTAGCTTTTAAAAATGATTATAAATAGCATACTTTAGCCATAATTGTTAGTAGCTGTACAGTTTATACACTACTGTGATGTATTCTGCCACTATAGCCTATATTAAAATCAAATAATATCATGACTGATGCATCTGCCATCTCGGGATAGCGGGGGGTCACAAGTCTCTGGCACTGTTATTTTGGGGGTCGCGAGCTGAAAAGTTTGGGAACCCTTGTATTGGATCATTGGATCATGTGCAATGTGGAGCTGCCCATTGTACTCGGAACTCGGGAAAAAAAAACTACCACCGACACGGGAAAATGCAATGGAACGCTCACTCAAGTTGGAATTCCAAGTCGGAAACTAAACACAAGATTTCTCCAGCCCGAGTTTGCCGATATAAACACACACGACGTCACAGCACTGTGGCGGCGTGGGACACAATTAACAATAAGCAAACATATTTTAAATATTCCTGCTATATATAGCGACACATTTTTGCAAGCATGAGGTAGTCTATAGACCACTCCTTCCGTCTCTTTTAGTGTGATCATCGGTTAAATCAGATCTCTAGTGTTACGTGTTTCTCTTCACTAATGGCGCTGTGGACAAATAGCCCAAATTTGGCCTTGGTAGGTGCTTGGTGAAGTTTAGAGACTTGGCATCTGCGGGCGTCCATGTTTTCCAGAGCAGAAGCACTTGGACACATTTAGATCAGAAGTCAGTAGAACCAACTCGGAGTAATCGACGTCCGAGCTGCAATGGATTACAGCATAATCCCACACGTGCGTTGGGTGCCCACTGTGGGTGCAGCAAGTCGGCCCTTAATGGCCTATATTAGACCATGTGTGACACGGGCCGTCCATTAGCCAACATGGCAGGGGTCAGAAGAGACCCATGGCCAGGCAGCATGCAGACATTGCACACCCATGCAGGAGATGTGGCCCCTGGGGACCCCTGACTAGGTGAATTAATCATGAAGGCCCACTGGGCAGAGTATGGCCTGGGCTGCAGGCCATACTCTGCCCAGCAGTTAGGGTTAGTTGTGTTACTCAGGGACACTTCGACACTCAGCCAGGAGTTAAGGGCCATTTATGCGTCTGTGTTGCACCTACGGGGACCTTACGGCGTAGGGTCCGTAGCCACGTATGCTACAGCACAACGCGCACCTCTAAGAAAATGGAACTACATGTCTGTTTGTCTGTCGGTTTGATGTGGCCAACAACTTCTTCATCTTCGTCTTGTGGAAGCAAGACCATATGCCGGAGTGTTTTGGGAGTAGTGATCTTTGTAACAACGCCCTGTACATGCACAGATTGTGTCCCTTTAACAATCCTGGTAGTATTATTAGATTTGTTGGAAAGAAACTTTTTAACATGCCTTGCTTGAATATTATTATCCAAGACTACAACTTTGCACATGATACGACAGGGTTTTCCCTATATGGCATCTTCTTGTTCGGGCAGCTATACTATTTTCTATCGGCAGCGGCATGGATTGTTTCCTATGATAAATGTTAACCAAGAGATTCGCTGGAAAGAAAAATGTCTATGCTTATTTCAGAACGTTTACACTCTATTAGTAATGTTCTAATTCGGGAAGCAGGACAAGATTTCCTTATGGTATTTAGGCTACTTGTTTGGCCAGCAAAAAGCGGTCTTTTATACTATTTAGTTTTGGCAGATTGTTTCCAATGATAAATGTTGGTGTAACTAAGAGATTCGCTGGAAAAAAATATTGTTGATATGCTTATTTCCAAACGAAGATTAACGGCAGCCAGTATTCGCGTCCCGTCACTTCTATTTTATGGGAGCGAAGGGGCGAATAAAAACGTGCTTCCTGTGGCAGAGCAATTTTGCATCTTCACTTCAACACAGGTGAACCTTGATTTGACAGCTGAATTTGCAGCTTCAACCAACAGCATGGACCTGTGTGTGTGTGTGTGTGTGTGGCTAACACCACAGGGCTGCAATTGGCTGTAGTTTTCTTAGCGAGGCAGGATGTCCTGGAGGTTATTGCGGTGTCTAATCGTAGAACTTTGTCTATCCAGACGATTTTGTACAATGTTTTAAATGATCACTACAAAATGACCCCACACATTTCCCTTTTGCAAAACAGCCACTGTGAGCCACTGCAAGATGAGCTCATGTCAGAGCTGTTCTTGATGTTATGTGTGACCAACCACCACTCACAGACTACAAACCAGTAAACAGCCCACATTCCATCATGGAAGGCAATGGTCCATCACCTGCCCAGGTTTTCATTCACGTATGGGTGACCGCAACCTTACCGGGGTTCCAACCAACGACTTCTCTACCACCTGTCGCCCCACTCTACCCGTTGTGCCACTGATGGCAAGGGCCCTATGCCTCACAACAACAACAACAACAACAGCATGCAGGGTGTCGTGGGTACAGCATTCACGGCAGGCTTACCCAGGGGTCATGTGTCAACAGTTGTTATAGTAGCGAACCACAAGGTGGCAATATTTGAAGAATTTAACTAAATGTGTATTTGCTTACAATTGCTGATGATACCTTTAATGTCTGGTCCAGCTACCATTTGTCCACCCTAAATGAACAAGCATGTGTTATGGAAAGTCTGTTAAAGACATACTTGAAACGCATAGACCATAGGACAATATAGGTTATAATAAGGAAGTAAAACAACATTCCACAACAGATGCTTTGGTAAATATTGATATACAATAAGGCTACAGTGCGTAAATGAGACTTACGACTCGTATATGTCTTTACTGTAATACTGCCTTGTAGCTCAAGCGCTATAGACCCATGAGAGCTACTGTGTACTAATCTTGTGAATACCCTGACCAGCATCATATGTTAAGTACATTCTAGAGACGCAGTAGAATGCCACCCAATACTTTGTTGGAATTAACACAGAATATTAGGGAGCTACCAAATGACAGCGTGTGAAGGTATATACAGTTTGTTGTATAGTACAAGTACTGCATATTAAGGAAGATATTTTAAAGTTATATTCTGTTTAAAAAAAAAAAAGATTCTGTCACACAGACTTTGCACAATAATATTTTGTTAAGTTTCAAAGTGGGCCCTTCTAGGATGGCAAGACACAAGCTCGCGCTTGGATCTTGGGGGTGAGATCAGCAACTATAGAAACACACACATGGTTTGGTGTGTGTGTGTATACTCTGACAATGGTTCTTGTCTGTGCGTGTCGTCTCTCCTCTGAAGTGTCTGTGTGTGTGTGTGTGTGTGTGGGGGGGGGGGGTTATGTACGAGACAAAGGGATTCCCAACATGTTTCTCTTCTTGTTTGCCCCAGACACTTCAGGTTCAGGTCACGCCTTTCAGAAAGTAGGCTACTGTGTGGTCGCCCAACGATTGCTCTCTCAGCTCAGTGGCTCAGATCACGGTCTGGAAACCCTGCTGTATTCACACAGCCACCCTGGATGGCGGACCAATCAGGGGGGTTGACGTTTGAGAGTGTGTTTCTAAATGGTGGTAGAGCTAGATGATGCGATACAAACCGACTGGCGACGCACTGTCCAATAGTTTCATAATTAACCAGAGGTCTACGCCCAGTAGGAAGCAACGACCAGAACATAGGTGATAGCGGGACCCTGTTTAACAAGTGCATTGTGGGTCAGGTGGTTACACCAACTGTGAAGCTTCCCAACCACAATTAATTGAATTAATTCATTATTATTTGATTTGCAAGCAGGTATCAGAAGGAAAAGTAGACAGTTAGGTGAACCCATTCATACAGCAGATCACCCTAAACCGTGTCACAGCTTGCATTCAAGCACGTTGCGGCACGAGATGCTGAGGATAAATGCGGAGAAGTGCGGAAATGGTGACCAAGCAGAATGTCCCAAAACCGTCTGAGAGACCCAGGGTGTAGTTACGTGTGGGACGTTGTTGAGCATGTGACACTAAATTAGTGGCAGACCGTGTTGACTCAGGTAGTGAAGTTAGATAAGTCTAAGATGCAAAACAAACTCCGTTACAGTAGCCACCTTTCTAGACCTTTCTGTTCTCACAATGGACATTAAGGGCAGTAAGTTAAAGGTACAGTTGCGATTTTTAGATATACACTTTTCACAGTCATTCTTGTTGATATTTGAACTGGATCAAAAGAGATGGTGAGATAGTGTGGTGCGGAGCGCGCTGCACCACTTTGTGTTACCATTTACTTACCTTATAATTTACCTTAAGTTGTCCCTCTGCTGAGTGGGACCAGCTGCTGCTGTGGTCTTTGTGAACGCCATGACAACTGCAGTCATCCTTCCACATATGGTAATGCTCCACGCAGCGACTCATTGCACTTCACACGATGATGGCCAGCCCATAATGTCTCCGTGGCGACACATACAGTAGCAGCAGAAGTAAAGATCAGAAACAATCCGTTGCTGTTTTCAAGTTCAATGGATGTGAATGGAGTGGGGGGGGGGGTTGGATGGATGTTTGGGCCGGGCCAACAGTGAATGTGAGCCTTGGTTCCCTGAGCATCGAGGCCCAGCATCGGAGGCTGCGCCCAGCTGTAAGTGGGGGGTCCATGGGAAGGGGCCAGATGTCATGTGGCGTAGAGGCTTGTGAGCATCATTACTGGCTGGGCGTAGTTTACACTTCTGTTGACAAGTGTGCTTCTACGTTTACGGTATAGACAGTCATTATACATGTAGAAAAAATATGGTTGATATTTGAACTCGCTCAAAACAAACCCACATTGGAAACACATTGAAATGCCTAGGGCATTGTTGTTGTGTACAGTGTTCGCCATTTGTTTGTGGTCCTATTTACGTGTCCGGCCTATGTAGAAGGAGTTATTTGGTGAATTTGATCAAACTATACCTTTAAGGCAGTTTTTTGACAATTTTAAGTTATAATAAAACAGGACATAGGTTTCACAGCAATTTCTCATTGGGCATAAAAAAAATCTCTGATGTTTTTAGTTTAAGAATCACATTTTCAAATAGTTCAATATCCCGTTTGTGTAAACTATCCTCAATCGTTCACATCTATTGCCCATCGTATTCCAAAATTCTATGCACAGATTTGCCATTTCTAACTCAATACCGACATCTTATGGCCATTACTGGAAATGACTCAGCTTTTTTGTTTTGCACTTGTTACCAAAATACCGGCCAGTGAAGTATTGTTTGTTTAGTTTGATTGTTTGAAATATATCTTCTTTAAGGCATACATTGAATCAAGGAAGAGCTAAGATTATTACCAATAATAATATTCTATAATAACAGAATAAAGTAAACACATAATCACAGGATAAATGTAATCAATAAAGAAATGGTGCCAAGTAATCCAAAAACGTTTACTTCACCATAAACGTATTAATTTAATAGCAAAAATGTATGTACAGTACAGTGGGTTGTATGTACTGCTCTGTAAATTAAATAAGAGACCACTACATATTTTTCAAATATAATATAAATACAGGCTACTATAAATGTACAAAATATAACAAAATAAAAGATGTCTATAAATATATAATTATATACATTTACTTAACTATAATTATAACATGTAAATCTATTAATAGTAAAAACTACAGAAACTGCTGCAGTGATCTATTTATTTTTGTCGTGCTGTATATAATAAAGAGCAGCTTATAAATGTAGGATAATCTATGTATTTACGATTATATTTGTAAAAGTGTAATCAATAAATCAATCAACCTTAGTGGAGGTGAAATATTCCATCTATATATTTGTTAATACTGTACCTTCAAACACAGCAGGCGGAAACAACCTAATTAGGAGGGATAATTTAAAGAATTATTAGGACAAAAATTGTATTTTGTGTTATTAAAGTTGAATAATTTGTTAACTGGGGAGTCTCGTGTATTTTCTGATTAGCTTTTAAATATTTGATATTTGTAACATATTGAAGGCAGTAATCATAAAATACAGTGCAGATAAAGGGAGAAAGCAACTACATTATCACAGTAAGTAAAGAAGATTGGCACTTTATTATTATGGCTATCAGCAGTTATCTTTGAGGGTGTGTAATATGTGTTACAGCCCTGCTAATATGATGATGTCATCTAACAATGTTGTTTGATTACATTGCTCCTGATATGTTCTGTCCATCTGTTGACAACGTAACTGCTGTACTGTCAGTCACTTTGGATACACGTGTCTGCTAAATTATGTGCATTTAAATACAGTTGTGGAAAAATTAAGATACCGCTGCACATTCGTTAAAATGTTTTAGTATAAACATACTGTAAATGTAAAAAACATAACATAAATAGAAAAGTTCTTGAAATCCAAAAATGTAAAAGTATGTGCATATAGGCTACATGTGGCTGAGAGCATGTGTCCAGTCACATACACCAAACTAATGATGTACTATAGTCTGTGTATACAGTATACATGTTTAATGAGCTACTATAGTGATGTACTATAGTCTATGTGTATACAGTATACATGTTTAATGAGCTACTATAGTGACGTACTATAGTCTACATACAGTATCCATGTTTAATGAGCTACTATAGTGATGTACTATAGTCTACATACAGTATACATGTTTAATGAGCTACTATAGTGAGGTACTATAGTCTACATACAGTATCCATGTTTAATGAGCTACTATAGTGATGTACTATAGTCTACATACAGTATACAT
>JAODUE010002867.1:0-11500 GCA_027564755.1 Amblyopsis hoosieri
TGCGTTGTTTTTTTTTTGGTTCTGTTGTTTTCTTTTTTGTGCTTCAGAGAGTGAGCCCGACAGAGAGAGAGAGAGAGAGAGAGAGAGAGAGAGAGAGAGAGAGAGAGAGAGAGGAAGCCAGGCCCATGGGAGATGTTACAACAAATGTAAACACACTCGGAGACGGGGAGAATGAAAGGCCATGCTTTCTTATATTTCTTTTTTTTTTTACTACTGAAATTGAGATTTAGCTTTGGGTTGGATTTGCTGTGAGAGTGTGCGTGTGTGTGTGTGTGTGTGTGTGTGTGTGTGTGTGTGTGTGTGTGTGTGTGTGTGTGTGTGGAAGGGAGCACAGGAGATGTTCAGAGCTTTTATGGGTGACGAAATAATTTAGGCAAGCCTGATTTAGCCTGTCTGCTGAAAACGGGGACAGAGATTCTCCCAGGACTGCTCCACCCCTCTGACCCATGGTAGCATGTTAAATCAAGTGCATCTAAACACGTCTCAGGTAAAGAGAATGTTGTTTGTGAGCCGGGGGACAGGGAAGGTATACAGCTAGTTTGCTCATCGCACCATCCTCCATGTCCCCTGTGTCACGGGCTGGGACTGAAGAATTCACAGCCGGCTGAGCAGAAAGAAATGTCTACAGCTTGTGTTTAGCATGGTGCTTTTGTAGCTGAAATACTGTACGCTGGTGACCATAGTGATGGGCTGGCCTAGCATGTCTGTGTGTGTCCATGCACATCACATCATATGTGGCCTTCAGGCCCAAGTGAGCTGGTTTATTCCCAATTCCTTCTGGTAAATGCACGGATGCCACACCTTTTAACCCTCGCTGGATTACCTGGTGAGTGAAAAGAGGTCCTGAATACCATGCCATCACACACCATTGAGAAGCGTCCATTTGTTCCTTATTAACCAGCCAATTTCACAATGCTAATACTTCCTTTGGCACTGTTGGAATATTGATAGAGAAGGCAAATAGTAGTGATGATTTCTCCTAAATGAAGTGCTTTTTTTTTCTTCAAGCTGACCATTTGCCAGTTTGGTATCTATTTGTGTTGATGCAACTCAATAATTCCTGTCTCCAGTGGCCACTCACTCACTATCCAGAGGTAAGTCAATGGTAGAGACTCCATGGATATGTGTAGGCATTATAGCACACGTCTGAGAAATATGTGGAGCTGTAGGTGTATTTTGTTGCAGCTGTCGCTTGGTCATAATTCATTTTCATGTTTTTCAGAGTGATTGTGGCATAAGCATATATATAAAATTATTATTTTTACAATGTAAAAGTGTGAAGGAGTGATGTCTGAGGCGGGAAGGGTACAGCATTTGCATGTCTGTAGCAGACAAAAAGCCTCCCATCTTAAGATTTGTGTTCCTCTAAGACAGCTTTGTTTTATGTGTGCGTCAAGTATGACAGATTTCATTGTCGGTAAATGTGTGCCACTCAGTATTTTCATGGTCGCTTACAATTGGAAAATTTGTGTCGTGGCCTTGGCTTTGCCTGGCCACGAATCTGTTAGGGACATTTAAGTTAAAGACAAATAGAACAATGTGTGTTGCCAGCAAGGTTTCAATGCTATCCCTGGGTTACCAATTTAGGCGGTGATCTTCTCTACAGTATCCTACTGCAGAGCCATGCAGTTAAATAAAGCAAGCATGTGTAATGAACCTAGAATAAATACAAATGACAAGGATGCCTTTGTCCTTCAGTAGCAGTGTTATCAAGGTTACATTTTGTTTCTTTTTAATCAAAGCAGACTGTGTTCAGAGTGTAATTGTTAGCCGTCTTCTGTCAGCTACATCAACATATGTAGGCTATACAGTACATAAAATGCCATTTTGTAAGTAGATATTAAAGGGTAAATCTGAGATGTTTTTTTGACTCCTCCTGCACTGAAAACCCAGAGCACATCATCCTCCTGTAAAAGGTATAGTCAGCGATGGTTGGCTAATTCACTTTTTGTCCGTTTCTGTGAATATCTCTTCACGGCCCACTTGCTGCCCGTTATGTGTGCTGTGTGCACTCTGAAAAAAGAATCCAGTGTTTCAACAGAGCCCATGGCTTTGTTAATGGAAGCACAAGCAAAGTGGTGCCGACCGCACCACACAACAATAGCCTAGCCTTGGCAATGCCTTTCCAATGTATAATGTGAATAACTAACTGACTATGCTTCAAAATGACCCAACTCCACCCATATGTATTTCTAACAGTCACCAGCAGTACATGTTTCTTGGGGGCTGGTATACTGTATAGTGTACAGTATACATGGACAATCTGACATTTTTGTCCCACTATTGTCCAGTTTTTGTTTTTGATTCATGTAAGCATTATGAGAAAGTAACTATTCAGTCCTAATATGTCCTAGTTGTACATCAAACTTGAACAATCTACTGTATACAACAGAGCACTGTTAGATTCTGACTTGTTGAAATGTAGTTAATTCAGCAGTAAATGCTGATTAACTCAATGTATTTAGCTTCAAAATGGGCAAATACAACCACATCCATAGTAAGCACCATTCTTGTCTGTGTGCAGTAGCTTCCTCTGTTGATGTCATCATTTTGGGAGCAGCATCTGACAACGTTGAAGTGAACTCCTGCTCACCTCTCTACCCACGATGCATCACAACTTGGCGGGTGTGGCGCTTGTGATCCAGAGAGCCAAGCACTTTAAAGTATCACTACTGAGTTAAAAATCCATTCCTTGAACTGAGAAACAGTTTAAATAGAAATCATTGCATTATTTAAATGATTGCCTGCATTAAAGACAAACTTCTTATGAGATATAATTAGCATTGGATAGGGTAGGACATATCCAGAAGACAAATGAGCAGTGGATTTTTACTGTGGCTGCTTATTACAGTATTATTATCCTTTATTTTTTTACAAAATATTGTGAATTAGGAATGTGGTGGTGAATATGGAAGAGTACAACATTTGCATGTCTTTTTAATTGTTTTATTTTTTTAGGACTGTAATTAATCTTTTCAAGTTATCATATGCTAATGTGCAGTGAAGATCAGCATTTATAGCTGGGCTGGAAGTTGGATTTACTCTGTATTAAATATGGTTTTCTATTCTTTTCAAATGTATACAATGACATTTGACAGTGAATTTAGAATGAAGATGTGAGAAGAAACCTTACCATGATTATTAAGGAATACATTTTGTAATGTCACAAGAGCTGACAAAGGTCTGATATCAAGTTGAAGAACAGAGGCATAAATATGTCAAGTGTTTCTTTGGCCTGTGTCTGTGGCTTGATGTCACCAGCACTGTGGCCATGTTCAAACCACAAACATCTGAGTTTTACTGAGGCTGACAGAAGAGTAAATCTGGGGTGGTAGAATGATGTCTTCACAGTCAGTGTGCAGAGATGGGTACCACGTCAGTGCTTCAACCTGACACATAATACACACTTCATCAAGATGCAATATGTTAATTTGCCAATCCACGAGTGATATGTAATCACAACCGTACACAGGACATGTCCGTTGAACCGTGCATGTTTGTATTCACAGGATTCTGTCAAAGCTTTTACACTCCATTCCTGTCTGTCTTGTGGATACGCTCCCATGCTTGCCTTACTGTAAAGATGGGGCGATTAGTTCATTGACCTACACATGTTGTCTCTCGACACTCATACAAGCAGTGCTATACCACACACACATGTGGCTTTCCCATTCTGCTACACCATGTCTCTCTTAATATGAATAGTCTAATATTTAACACCTCAATGTGCCTGGCATGAGATGACTACAGTTCTGATTCTGTGTATATTTGTGTATATAGTGTATATTTGAATAGAAAGAAACTAGCAAATGACAAGGTCATATCAGTTTGTTTGGACAGAATGATACGTTGTATTGTTGATTTGTGTTATTGTATTTGGCAACATACAGTATTGTGTTAACGACACTATCTCTATAAATAAGTGAGTGTTATTTTGAAGGATGTCATGGCTGAGCCGGTATTAAAATACACCCCAGAGACCTGTCAAAACACAACTACAGAGAAAAGCTGTCTTGTGACAGCTGCATAGAATCACATTCAATGTGTTGTCTGTGCTGTGATGATATACAGTACTCTACAGACCGTATATCGTCCCCTAGACTGACTGTATGAATGAGACCTCTCACTGTGTGCCCATTATGTATTGATACTGCATTATAGAGATATATAGTCATGGCTCCATGCACTGTGTGTCCCACATTCTAAGCCTATAGGTAGTCATACATATGAAATGTATGTGGCCACATTTATGTTTCTACCATTTATATTCGACCAAACCCTAATTATATACTGCAGGCATGCTAAAGTACATTATGTGCCCCCACATGTCCCCATTGGTGGCGTTGACTAATAATAATCAGATAGTGTTTAACAAATGCCTTAGGGTGAAATCACTGATGTGATTAAGTGTGACACGCTGCCACAAGGTCAATCCTGTCCTGTTTCATGTTGTGTGCTCCTCTGTTCGCTCTCTCTCTCTCTCTCTGTCTCTCCCACCAGACCATACAGTGGCGTTAGCCTTTAAATTCAACGGCATAACATTTCAATTCCATTTCCCATCAATTTAGAGCCGCTATCTGAGGTGCATTACCGCTCACCAGAAACCATCCATTTCAAGGTCGGAAAGAGAGAATTAGACGGAGGGAATAGAGTGTAGAAGATGGAGAGAAGAAGGCAGAGGAAGACAGCAGGGGATAGATGCACTAAAGGAGCAAAATGAGAGCAAAATAAAAAGGTTATAGAAAGGGAGGAAAGAGAAATGAGATGTAGAGGGTGATGGCGATGAGTCATAGTTGAATCTATATTGTTGGGCGACTTTGCCATTTCCAACATAGTTAGAAAGCTTTATTCTCCTGACGCTTTTGCCTCTGGACACAAACCAGAGAGAGACCAGTGTGGCAGGCCCTATCCTGCCTGGGTACACCAGTCTTCTGTTGTTATACGTGAACGAGCGAGGGGTGGGGCTTATGCAGCCATCACTCACCTCTGACCCCAATCGAGGCAGATTACCACCATGTATCAGAACCGTCAGACAGAGCCTACGATAAAACGCAAACCAGAGTAAACCTACAGTAAGTGCAGGGTAGGATGTTGTATCTGCACTCCCACCCCACAATATTATGGCTTTGAGCTTACAGTGCAAGATGCGTAAAGGATGGATTAGTCATTTTCGAGAACGCTCGCTAACAACTTCGCTCCGTGCGTCCGCGGTGCCGCCCCACACATTGAGACGCATGCTGAAGCAAAATGTAGTACTAAGGCTTTGTTGATGTGAGAGGTTTTCGCCACTTTGTTTATGTTCCTATTCACAGCGCAAGGGCTGTGTAGAAGTAGCAGATTCTTTGTTCAACATGCACAGCATAAGATAGCAAAATGCGAGGAGATATTTGGTGAATTTGACAAAATGTGTAATTTTCTTACAAATAACTTGCAATAGTTGACTGTACCTTTAAGGCCACCTTTAATACTAGATCTTATTAAGTTAATTTGGATGGGAGTGTATGTTAAATGACGACATTTAAATGAAAACAAATGGTACCTTTTTCACAGACTTTTTACACTTTAATAAAATCGGTTTTGGGTATGGTACATGCATACAGTACATGCATACAGTAATACATTGCATGAGAAGACCATTCTTACAATCGCCAAAATAAATCCTTCAATAATATCTCATTTTAAATTCGTACATATGCCCCATTCAGTGTTAATATATTAATTCACTCTGTCATCTCTAATAGAGAGATGGCAGAGAGAGAGATGTTAAAATAATATACTTATTAATAGATAGACACAGGGAAGAAAATGGTGGCTCAATCTTATAAAATATTTGCTCATTGCTGCAGTGAAGCACGAGATTCTAAAAATATCTCCATATTGTTAAAGTGGCTCTAATGCCACATGCGCAGTGCAAACAGAAGATTACGTTGCAGCCTGCGACACTGGAGTTCCCGACCTCAAGCCTCGTGCATGTGCAGCGTAGTACAACACAAAATAACAGGAATGTTTTTGCAGCAAGAGAATATTATGAAGTACCATATGAGCCAAGTGTGGCACCTGCAAAAAATATTGCGGAGCAGTTAAACCGATAACGAATTTATGAATAGGGTGTGTATTGCAGTTGGTTCTTCCCGTTGCAGTACCACCCGTCGCCACATGCTGCTTCAAGCCTAGAGTCAGACCCTGCCCCTCTGGTTAAAATAAAAGGGAGCAACCCCCCCCCCTCCTATTAGCACTTATTGTAGCTGTGTCGGTGCATTCATGTAATGCACCAGTCAGGGACGTTGATTTGGACGAACAAACAGTGTGCACTGCAGATTGACTTATATGTAGAGTCAAGGGCTATCAGCTAGAGCAGATATATCCTCATAGAGCTTATCTCTCACTGAAGGCTGACGGATGTCTATGGCATTTCTAAATTTCTATTTCTATTATAAATGTAATTTATCTCACCTACAGAACCTCGTAAGTGTAAACAGATGCAGGCGTGTGAAAGCATATATGAAGAATAATGTAAAAAGAGACAGGAATCAGGAGAAGGAGGGAGATAGAGGGCGATAGAGGGAGTTCCAGGTACTGCAGCGCAATGCTTGCAGCACAATAAGGTGCGTGAAGACGATATCTGTTGAACGGCATCTGAGACTGCACCACCTGTCTATAGTAATTGTCAGGCTCTCATTCCCAACTATTTACCTCCTAAAATAGAACAGATCCCGGGTATTTTTAAATAGCGTGTACCTGAAATCAAAGGCAGCGATCAAGAGAAATGGAGCTAAATACAGATTTCGTTTGGTTCTCCACGCTCTGTGTTTGTGCCAGAGCAAAACAGGGAGAAACAACCACATCTAGTCTAACTTAAAGAGTGAAAGACAAGACACACAAGAGACCACAGTCCACCAACAACACTCTGCTCTGAGCTCTGCTCTGAGAGATAAACACACTGTAGCTTACAGTAGATATAACTATAACTGGATGTGTGCGACATCATAAACTGTCCCCCGCAGGGTGCCAAGCCTACTGTATGAAAGTTCCACACTTGGCTCAGTTCCTCCTCTTTTCCCAGTGCTGTCTGACTAGGGGGCTCATCCTGTGGTCAAACGGCATCGTGTGTACTGCATACTGCATGCTAGCGTTAGCTATAGGGTTTTTAAGGAGCGTCTAGGCCGTGTGTCATTGAAGCGTGCACACTCATGGAGCGGCTGAATGGGCCTTTGGTTGGGTGTGCTGGGCATGACATCATGTGACGCCCAGAGGACACATGGCAGGGCTGGTCTGTGGTTCCTCTGTTCCCCTCGCTACTGTGTGTGTGTGAGTAAGTCAACGGTGCTCTAATGGTTCCCCTTTGTGTGTGCACGTTGAGCGTGCACACACAGATAATCAAGCTCATACCTTTGTTTCTCTGATCCTTCGAGTTGTTTGGTGTGTGTGTGTGTGTGTGTGCCCTGTGTGCAGTTGTTCTCAGTGGTAACCCCCTTCACCCCCCAAACCAGTGTCGTAAACGTTCCATATGACGGGACCCTGCCCTGTGCTAAGGTCATTATCTGCTCCCTGCGCTCCTCTTCCAAAGGGGCAAGCACCTCTGATCTTCCATCAAAGGGCCCTCTTCTGCCCGCGCGAGCACGCTGAAGAGAGGCAGGCGTCGTGATGCGCGTGGCGCGCGTCACGCCGCGCAGCTGGTTTAGCAAATGAGCCGTTGTTGTGTTTAGAAAGCGCTGTGCAATCAATAGGAACGCACAGAGCTGTTATGAGATCCACTAATTCGCTAAATTAGATGTTCTCGCAGTGTGTGTGTGTGTGTGTGTGTGTGTGTGTGTGTGTTTGTTTTGTGAGAGAGAGAAATATATGTTGTGCATGCCTATGTGTAATTGAAAAACAGCGTTATAAATACTGAATTTCCTGTGTGCGTGTGGTGATAGCTTATTTACACTTTTTGCTTTAGCTTGCATTTTGGCCCCTAAATCGTAGATTTATAAAGGCGTGATTCAGCATTTTACCAGTCTGACACAAGTGAATTGTTATTCTACAGAGGACCGGTGCTGGGTTGGGGGTGATAATGAATATACTGTACAGTATAACAGCACTATGGCTATGTTGAAGCTCATTAAATGTTCATATGCCTAGATCCAAAGTAGTAGCAGCCACTCCACACAACACCCAAAAAGAACTAGTTCAAACCTGTAGCCTACTAGAACAGTAAGATTATCCACAACTCAATCATCCATTCATTTAGCTTAATAACTTTGTGGAAACTACAAGCAGCAAAGTAGTGCATTATTGATTCAGATTTGCCCGCGTGATGAGCCCGGGATGATAGTGATAGAGCTCCCGGCAACCTGCAGACGTATAGGCCTACACAATATGTTACTGTGCAGCGCTTCCCGCCACCCAGATGAATGTGCTCCCTCATAACATGCCACTGACATCACATGCTACTAGTACAGTGTGGATACAGGTCTGATACAGCCTGTGTCGAGATAGTACAAAAGAATATACGGGGTAGAGGTGTTAGAAACAACATACTGTAAAGGCCATAGCAATGATAGGGCTATAGCTTCTCCAGGAAAAAGACAGCTGGGGATAGAGCATGGAAAATTCAATGAAGGACCGCGACAGTGATTTAGCAAAGCAAATTGAGCTTTAGAGCAAATCCAAATGTCAAGGCTGTTGAATTCCATTAAAAAAATACCAGTAATGACTAGGGTTGCAAAGGAGAGGCTGATGAAAAGGGACAATAAAAAAAGTCTTTCCTTTTGCCCTCTACCAATAATTTGTACCTCTCTCTCTCTCTCTCTCTCCCCCCTTCCCACCCTTGTCATTTTCTATGTTATTGGTGTGCTTAAGGAGCAATAAGAGTGAAGATTGAAGATTCAGCCCTTAGAATATGTCTTGGCTGCATTATTAATACGTAGCGCGGTGCAATAGCAGGACAACGCCAAGGGGAACAACGCCTCACGAGAGAGACATTCGTATTGTGACGTCAAAGCCAGTTTGCATCACACCACCATGCTTGGCCCCATACAGAAGATGTTTCCTTACTGTCGTAATAGGGCAGCAGCCTTTTTATTCCCCCCCTTTCCCCCTATGTGCCTCTGTCGTCACTGTTGTCCGGGATACGATCAGATGCGATAAGCAGCCCCTGTGTGGTTCTCCTATTCACTTCTGTTCTCCAGCCACACAAAGAAGGCAGATTCCTAAATGGAGATATGGAGCAAATTGACTGGCTCTCCATCTGTCTGTCGCCTGGCCACCCTGAACATCTCCACCTCTCTTTAAAATGCTGTCTCTTTTAAAAAATCATTTTGGGGCATTTTGCCATGCCAGTCAATTTCTCAGAGGACGTGTCACATTGGCCCAGAAGGAGATGAATAAAATGGGCTTCTCTAATCTCTAACCAAAAGACAGAGCCGTATCAGTGGAAAGACTGTATTCTAATTATTCTGTTGGATCATTTAATGGAATAGTAGAGGCATAAGCCAGTGTCTTGTTGCTAAGATATACTGTACATTTGTATCTCTGTGTTGCTTCAATGGCCTGATCAGAGCCAACTTCTTCCCATGACAAGCCATTAGAATAAAGCCTTTGAGAGTAATTTTGAAGTGCCTCAGGTCCATCTTATCTGCTCATTAATGAAAATGGACTATTTCTGTCTGAAGAGCATCGACCCTATTTGTTTACTACACCAGGACTTACTTAGAGGTACTGGCTTTTTGCTTTTAGTTTCTTTCTGCCACATGTATTTGTCACACGTTCATGCTCAGCGAGCGCACACACGCACACAAAAACAAGAGATTACGTTTCCTCAATGTCTCTCCAGTGCCTTATTAGAAGTACTGTAACATGTGCACTGATGAGGGGGATAACTACTTGTGTTCCAGTTAAAATTATAGGATGTGATGAAACAATGAAAGGCCAGTGTTAAAATCATCTTTATTTTTGTACTGAAACTGAGCCAGCTTTTTTTGCTATGTTTTATAAATGAGGGGTTTAATGGTGGGTTAACATACTGGGCTTGACTGCAGGTCAAATCTCGCCTGTGCAACTTAATTCTGTATAATGTAGCATGTCATCTTTTATATCTTTTAACTATTAGGCAATTATCATGTCGCTCATCTTGAACGGCAACGATAAACATAACTGAAATTCTCAAACCACAATTTATTTCTGTACAAGCAACCAGAGGGACGACTTCACACTGAAAACATAATCCATTCACCAATAATCCCATTCCTTCATTAATTCACCAGGGATTCCCAGTGCAGGCGTCACCGGGGCAACTCATTCGTCAGTCAAAGTATCTCCAGTGCCAGCGTGTTTGTCTGTGTCTAATGTGGCTAAATGAGGCTTTCTTTCCAGTCTGACTATTTCACTAATGGTTGGAATGCCTCTTTGTGTTAGTGATGAACAATCCACCATGTCGTAGTGTAATGTAATGTGTGTCTGTGCCAGTACCATGTCTTGTATAGGGGCTGAATGAACATACAGCCAGAGCACATGGTTTCCAGGGGCCATAAAGGAAGGAATATTAAATAAGCGTGTGTTTTGGTGCGGGGAAAGACATGGGGAGAATGGGGAAACGACACCCAGGTAAGTGATCGAACAGTCCCCGGAACCTTCTTTCTATGATAACATCCCCGTGCCGGACAATTCATGGGAATCAATGCGATTTTTGATTTAGTCATTATTCTCGATACATTTTTGTTTTAAAAAAAGTCAAAATCTGAGTCTTTTCGCTATGTGAATGACTCTGGAGAAGCATGTCCATTGAATGG
This sequence comes from Amblyopsis hoosieri, assembly GCA_027564755.1. Classification (NCBI taxonomy): domain Eukaryota; kingdom Metazoa; phylum Chordata; class Actinopteri; order Percopsiformes; family Amblyopsidae; genus Amblyopsis; species Amblyopsis hoosieri. The sequence goes on from JAODUE010002867.1 coordinate 10,770, forward strand.
CTAGAGCATAAGACTAAGAGGAAAAATAGATTTGGCCGCCGGGGGGGATGTAATTCAGGGGCTATAGGCACAAAGAGAGAGACATGTATACTGTAGGCAGAAAGATGCTAACTGTTCTATGGAGCGCTTACAGGTGGATAGGAGTAAAGCTATTAAAACAGGCCAGGAGGGAACAATGAAAGAAATGTCTTTTCCATTGTCTGATACCATCCGCTGCTATCCGTTACTATGAGCAGAAACAATATGCTGTTCATACGCTAAGTTCTGTCCTAGGTACCAGCCGCCAACATGGTCATTTCAGCGGCAGGTCTTAAAGGGGTCTTGAATCAATTTCACTCTCTCTCCTTTGAAAATGAGTCATTGACAACATTGGCTCCATTCATCTCAGAAGGTCAAGATCCTCTTACTGTAGTTCCTAACATACAATTTATCATCTGTAGTGCCATTTCAGGTTTACAGTTGTCTGGAAGAATATATATAGAAAGTTTGATCAGATCCAATTTACTATCATCTTAATAGAATGGCAGTAGGCATATGTGTACAAAATATGCAGATGTAACACAGGCTGGTTTCCCTGTTCAGCCCCTATTCAATATACACTCACCTAAAGGATTATTAGGAACACCTGTTCAATTTCTCATTAATGCAATTATGTAATCAACAATCACATGGCAGTTGCTTCAATGCATTTAGGGGTGTGGTCCTGGTCAAGACAATCTCCTGAACTCCAA